>CANUEZ040000342.1:0-125847 GCA_948099385.1 Fasciola hepatica
AACCCTTTTGTATTTTGCTAAACAAAGTCCAAACACTCCCTGCACCCAAACAGAGCCGTCACTTGTGAGGCGAGCCTTCCTATGCTTACCATTCTATTCTTGACCGAGTTCAGTGAACGGCGAAGCCTCGGTTTGATGTATCTGCCTTGACCTCGAATCCGTGGTCAGCAACCCATCGCCGGGCGGTTTCTTCGCCTTCCACCTTCCACCCCACATATTTTGAATTTTGTTATTTGGAGTTTGCTTAGGAAGTTCTTCCTCATATTACCCCTTCCAGGACATAAAAAACAAAGCAGATATTCATCCTAATCAACTTCCTGTCACCAGATAACTTTATTCTATCTTTCAGCCTTCTTTATCCCCGGACGATTGAACCGTGAATCATTCTCCTTCTTTATGTCTTCATGTCCACTTACAACATCCCTCTTATTGGTAATGAGATCAAAAACTTGCTATTGCGCAAATGTACTTCCAAAATCTTATTGATAGGACGTATTTTAATGATGGCGCACAACTCTTTTATTGTATTTCAATGTGGGTGCATGAAATACTTAGAAACAGAAGGCTTTATTGCCTTCAGATAAATAGATCTCGATACATATTTCAACTGCTGGATGGTGCAACACAGGAAAATTGATCAAGGTTATTCGGTTTTTCTCCTGCTGTTTGTTTGCATCATTATTACAAGGTTGTATCCAATTATACCTGTTCTTGAAATAGTTAACTGTCGATGTATGCCACATACTAAACGCAGTACGAAATCAGAAATATCGACAAAAATATCCAATCATGTCGCCCATTTCCTTGTCCATTCAATGCAAATGTCACCGAAACCTCGTTTGTCGATCCTTCCATTATAATCACGGCTCAAATTCATGCAATATCACTTTGTATGTTGACTCGCTTCTGTCGCGTTCGGATTGGAATTCGGCACCGTCCACCCGCAACGGTTTTCACGACCGAAATGGAGTTTGTTTAGGGCACAGTAAACAAGTTCACTACTAGGTTAACATCAAAAAGTACTATCGTCTCTCGGAAGTTTTCTCCGAACCTTCGAGCATGTAATCCTTTTGGTATTCTCCATGTTGACATGATTATTCCGATTTTTGAATGGTACTTGTTGTTTACACGTTGCAGTTAGACATCGTGAATCTTGAACTAGATTTCGTGAACAAAAATATTTTTTTGTTCAATGTACTTTTGTTCAAACTTTGAACACTCTTACAGTGCTAAACTGACAGTAATATGTTCAGAATAGTTCTAAAGGAAAATCCCAGAAAAAATGTTTGGCTGCTGTGATGGGATTACAAAACACATTCCTTTGACGAGAAACAAGTGAAATGCATTTCGTTTTTAGTAAAAATAATGCTTTTTAGAGAAACGAAGGGCAGGTATTCTACTTTCGTGGTGTAGTCCTCGCGCTGATTATTTACTAACGAAACGGAAATTTTTGTGGTTGCATCATTACATTTTTGGGCGTAGATCACGTGGTGAAGGTTATTTGTGGCAGCAGTGCAAAGGTATATAGGGGAAGAAAGATCAATAAATCGGAGCTCAGCGTGTGTTTCAGTGAGTTTCCATCACTGTGTGAACAGATCATCAATATGGTAAATCCTGGCTCGCCGTTACACTGTTCTCCCTCAAAAAAGGAGCACTGTTGATGGCATTCTGTTTTCCTGGATCCTACACCGAAGATACTCAATAGTTCCAACAACACTGATGTGCTGGGCGCACACTACGCAATACGAAGTTATTAGCAATAAAATAACATCACAGCAACTCCAGTAACCGAAGGAGAGGGAAACCCAGAAATACACTTTCTTGCCACTGGTGCCATGGATCTCACGACATTTCAAACGAATGTACCCATTGACAGTATGGTTAGGACCTGTTCCCCTTGAAAACCGGTTGGCATTTGATCTGTGATTCTGGGTTGCTCGGGGAAGATGTTCCCGTTTCATAGAGATTTATGTAGCAACCCGACGGCAGTAACAGTAGATCTGCTGTTAGACATTCTCTATGACGGTTGTTCTGCCGTCTATGGTTTTTGAACAAAGCGTTTCATGCACCATATATACTTTTTAGGTTAACTACGTTTGCAATAGGAATTTCGTCACGAATACAGCACCGTAAATGATTTGCTTCGTGATCCAGCCATTTGCGTTTCTTGTTTTTAAAGCCATTCATTTCAACGATAGTTCCGACTTTTTTCATAATGAATGACCAATTTAGTAATCTGCATGAAATTACAAATTCGTTAATATTGAATCATTAAAACGTCAAGCCAAAAAGGAGGTTGTTTCTATTCCCCTAGTCCCACTCTGTTGAAGATTATCATTATTTCAACAGGTCAATTTACTGCATTTCTTTCGTTATTTTTTCAAGAAACACTTGCGTGTCAGTATATTCCGTTGATATGCGCTAAGCGTGTTGGTGTCTGATGAAATCATTCCTTATTCATATCTAGCAGGCAGTTAGTTTTCATTGTGATAATACGATAACCAAACTATCAGCGTGTTTGTAATTATTGGATAGAAATAAACGAAAGAAGAAAGAAAAAATGATAATATTGATTGCAGCAGAAAACATGCACTACTTACCAGCATAGGACTTATTCCATAAAAGATCATTAAAACAAGGATTGTGTATAAACGTGCAAGGACGTCATAGAAATAATTCATTGCACACCTTGGTGTATAGCGGGCTAATTGCTTCTTCGGTAAGAGTATCAAATAAATTTCTCAACTGTTTCGATGTTATTTGTTATCGTTATCATTGAACATGTTAGTTTCGATTGCAAGTTGAAGGCAGCTTGCCCATTGAGCCTTGATAAGCATTTCCGCTGTAAAATTGTTTCGATCGACAACCTGTATAAATAAATCTAAGTTTCGGTTAGACGTGCTACATGATTTATTCTGCACGCTGCAGCCATACGCTGGTTCAATCCGCTTCCCGATAATGTTTGTTTGCCTCAATGACAGATGTGAACACTAGGGAATAAATACGTTTGTTCGTGGCATACCTTTCAAATGAATGTAGGATTTGTTTTGGAAATCGCACAATAAACCAAGTAGTCACAGTACACGCAAAAGAAAAACCGCCAAAGTTTTGCAGAATTATGCAATTTGTCCATTATATTCAGTTTAGTAGATAACTCATCCATTTAACTAGATGAGCTATTCCATGATTCGACAATAAATATTGCTCTATCGTCCTCACTTGCATGTTTCATGTAGTACAGCGGTGAACACATTTTAGTTACCGCACGATCCTACGTTCATCTTACGGTTATTCGTCTTACAAAACCGGTTTAAAATAGAGCCATTGATCAGCCGGAAAGCTGTGCTTACTCAAAACACTATTGGTTGAGTACCAATAAGTCAAAATGATTTATTGTAAGCAGTTAGAACGTGCGTGCTACAAACAGAAGTTAGTTTGTTCGAAAACTGTTGGCTTCGTGAATCGGATGTGTCAGTCTGATTACAATGTTTTATTTCATAAACAGCTGCATAGCAAACTCCTCATGATTAGAGCAGATTCTGCTCACATGGAGTCCAACGTACTCAACTTCGTGTAACCAGCTTGAAGTACAAAATACTGACGGCATATTCTAGTGGTCCTGAACCATGTCACAACATCCGTCAAACAAGAAAGGAAACGTCCAAACACTGGTTCCAATGCACACATTCCGAGGCCTACTACTGTCTGGATTGCAATGGTCCGGTTTTTTTTCGTAGCTTAAGTATACTTTAAATTAGGTTGATTTTAGCTCAGGTCAGTAATATCCACCGAGTTCTGATCACTGAGCTTGTCGGATCGATCATGTCACCTTGACTGGTGATGCAACTTTTGCAAACCCAAACGCAATGCTCAGAGATCAGAAAGAGGTTTTGTGACCTACTTTGCCACCACTGTTTCGCCCCAGCTGAATACCAACAGGGTTGATAATATCACTAAATGTCCTCCGAATTGTTTCTCGGAATCACCTTCTTAAGAATAGTTCTTTTTGAATGATGGCAAATTTTGCTTTGTGTATTTATTCAACGGTCTCCATTCCTAATCAGGACTTTCGGGGAAGGAAATACCATGAATAAGAGAATGAATGATAGTGATTCTTATAGGGAGACCCGTTAGATGAGGGTCCAACAAAAGAGTAGGTGATGTCTGTAAAGATGTAAAGACGTGAAGAGTTCGGTAGGCTTTAGATCAGTCCACGAAATCTCTCTGCCCCGTGACCACCGACATCGCGATGGTACTGGTGAGCTGAATTCTCGTTGAGACATGCAATAGTACGTGCAGGGGCCTGCAGGGGGAGAGATGTGACCACTGAGTTGACCGTGTGATTGAAGGGTAAAGAAGCAGGGACAAATTGAGACGGCCAACAAGTTGACGGTGTTAGGTGACCTTGACTCCGTGTATGTGTGTGTGTGTGTTGCGTGACAAAACTGAGACAATTCATACACGTGACTGCTCCGCTTTCTGCATGGAGCCTGGCCGCTCGTGAAATGACCAGTTCATTTTAACGAAGATGAGTTTGAGAGCGAGCAGCACATTTCGTATAACTGATACCAAGTCACTCCGTCCTCTTATATGATGTCGAAATAAGTTATGAAACCTCGATTTTCAGACTGTTTATTCCAGGTTCAATTCTTGTACCAATATTGTTGTTCAGTTCCAGACTATCTTTGCAATCTCAATGATTCATCTCATTTCACATTTCTTCGAACACAGCACAGCCGAACACAAACGACGTCCTAGGAACACGTTAGCAGTGAAAATTGCATGTTTTGTGGACAATATGTTCGTACGGATACGTGCCAGAATAGTACAGTGAACAGTGGATTTATTGGCATTTTGCATCGGTTAAGGTTGTTGTTAGAAGGGATATTTTGGGCTGAAGTAATATAACTGTTTACAAATTCTGCAATTTTCTGATGGACAAGATTCTTTTTATTACCATAACTGCTGACGAATAGAAAACCAAGGTAACAATGTTGTTCTACACTCACGGCTTATGTAGCAAAAGTTGCAGTACTGCGCTTCGCAGAAAGGGGACACTGTTTTGCGGAATGTGTCTATACGAAGTCCAAGTGTTTGAGCAGGAATGAATAATTTTGTTCAGTTTGATAATATTCTCAAATTTATTGAATAATGAAATAAAGGTTCATGTGCATTAATATCAGGCTAAATAAGTACCGAAATGCGGGCCCCACGGTTGAAATACAGGTTGAAAACGAACCCTGAATCCCTAGTCAGAATGCTGAAACCGATAAAAAGTCCATACTATGAAACAATAACAATCGAGCGCTATTGAAAATGTAGCTCAATTTGTGTAAAATTTGGCCACAATGTTAAGGTGAACCGCTAAAGCGGTGGCAATCTCATACAAGCAGTCGAACAATAAACGAAACGGAGGCACGCAATTATATGAGATAGATAAAAGAGGATGACCACTCATAATTGGCCGGTGACAAAGTGAAATGGTTGTTCATGTCATGAGGCACAAGGAAGGGTGAGACGGTGAAGAAGCCCGAAAGTGGTTCTGGCAAACAAACGACAAGAAAGTCCACTGAACATACGACTGAGGGTACGGAATCATGGTTACAAAGGCGCAAATACTGGGCGCCAAAGTAGATGGCATCGAACATTAGGGGTGGTAGGCAACAAATTAAAATGTGGCCCATGAACTGGTCAAATATAGATGCGACTAAACTTTCATAGATCTGATAAGACCATCATAGAAACTGACGATTATTAGACAAATGTAGAGCTACAAAGTTATGACGGTGATTTGGCAAAACAAAATGATCATAGCAGGATAGATATCAAATAATAGGCAATGAAGTCTAGTGCATTTGTTTTGCAGTAATAATTTAAGTACTTTCAATAAAGACGTTTAAGCAGATAGGCCTTTTTATTCTTGGAAAATCAATAATGACACAACAGACAGAAAAGCCTGCGTATTATATTTGTTCATGAGTATTTATGCAACCTGCACATATAATGATCACTTCCAAATTGTCAGAGAGCCAAAGGTCTGCCTGAAAACACGTCATCAGCAAGGCTGCAGTCCGCATTATTCCAACCCGCGAACAGGCTGCAATAGTGCTGACATCAAACATGTACCCATGAATTAGCCAGTCTATCACACGCCACTGCTCATATCAAACACAGACAGACAACCTATGCCTACCCTCCGCACTCACTGGCCAACCAATCAGACATATGGAATACTGTGATCCAACTTATTCGATCACGTCTGTGCACCACGCTGCTAATTACGTCATATATGGCAATATGTTCCTTGCCTCATGTTATATAGAGTGTTGGTCGCATGTTAAAACTGAATAGGGTTTCCGCACTTTGTTCATGGTTAGTTCTCCGTTGGAATAGGAAAATCGAGGAACAACTGACCGGGGATAGTCCACAGGTTTGCTCAACAATACAACAGAGGCAACCAGCGCTCAGCCGACAGCTAGAAATAAAACCGTCACTGTTGTTACAATTGTCGACAAGTGTAAAGCATCCAAGTGTTATCTCCTTCACTTCCACATTTATTTAAAATGATAATAATATTCACTTTAGAGCAAGAATATTGCTAAGCAATGAATTCACTGAAAGGAAACTAAACCCTTTTTTTGATTCTAACATGATGTATGCGGTACTACTGTCCATATTTCGGTCTTTCATTTACATCAGCAAGTCGTGGTATTCGATTGACCGAAAGTCAATGATTTTATATGTTTTTCATACAATCTCTGATTGCTTATCCCAAAGGGCCTAGCCTAGTAGCTTTGTTGTTTTCGATCAATTCATAGCTCATTTCATTTTCGTCTGTAGGCGTATGGTAAAATTATGACTGCGTATTTGGTCATACGTTTTTCTCGAGAACAAATCATGTATATATATATATATATTAATATATATATATATATTTATACATCACGAGGGATTTTATTCCGTAACATATCCTGCATCCCCTTTTTTTGTTTAGCATACACTTGTTTTGTGCACATCCGGTAACATTGGCCTCAAATTACGTTAAGTGGTTTTTAAGCCTGGATATCCATAATATTCTTCTACGTGACACGACTGGTCGAAGACAACTCGCCTTGCATTTGGAATGAATCGACCAAATCTGGAACTACACAATAAAATCGGTTTTTAGTGATTTTTGTTTCCCGTACATATTATCAATCTAAGTATCGTGAAGTTTTATCTTAGTGTACAATTGCGTAGAAGCATAGTATTGAGCACGGAAATATCTGATATAATAAGCAGTGGAAGGTTATAGCCGTACTCTTTCAGGGTCCTTCACTCCCACATTTTTGGTTTTTAGACGAGCGAACACCTCTTAATCTGTGTCAGTGCATTGATACCTACGGTAATACAGAAAACATTATTTAGCAGGATTTTTGTGTGATATCCGAGATATCTCTGGAAGAAAATATGCAACTAAATAAGTTCTCCGATTTCAGCCAAACGTTTCTGACTGTATATGCCCTTTACTTTGCAGGGTTATGGCAACTCCTTCAGTCACTGACGGTGTACATTGAAACGATAGAGGAACATTATTTCTGGAACGTGGAGGCTGAAAGGTTTACATGAAATTGAATAACTGGTTCCAAAACAATAAACGAAATCCATTTGTTGGTTCACTGCACATTCTGACAAAATAAAATCACGGAAGTTAGTACTAAGTGAGTAGCAATGGGAAAACAAATGTTTTGATTTCAGAAGAAACGACGGATTTAGCTCAACACGTTTACTGGAAATGACAGGGCTATCCATATCTTGGCTGCCCGTTGAAAGATTTCTCCGCCAGACATATCTGCAATCTGAGAGCATAAACCGGACAAGAAGATGTTGCGATGAGCAGCATCATTTTGGTAAGGGCAAAATGTCAGTGAAATATAACATGACCGAAGACGTAAGAACAAATGAAATGAAGTGAAAGCTAGGCCAAATTTAGGTAACAAACAAATGAGCGATACGAAATCCACGTCGAATATATTTTCCGTAACTTGACAGGAAAAATGTAATGTTAAGTTTGTGACTGAATCACCGTATCACTTTTATCAGGGTTAAATCTTCAGCATAAAATATGTGGCCCGTTCCATAAAATGGAGGGTATTCAAAAAAGCATCTCATCAGTGAAAAAAAGCGGAGGTTATCAAATTTTTGTCTATATTTCTGATAGGGAAAGTCAGCTCCGATAGAATGACGACCAAAGATTAAGTGGTGCCCTGATTTTATGTTATTAGGTGCATGAGGTCAGCTTGGATACATTCTAGGAAAAGCGATTCATACTCAAAGAAAACCAGCCTATTTTTGTTAGCTCTGCATTAGGCGACGATTACAGAGCTGGGGTGAAAGGAACCGTAAACTGTGACGATTTTCAATGAAGAATCTCCTTCACAATGTCAGAAAAGTGTTGGGAAAACACCCAGAAACACACAGAGTTGTATGTTGCCAATAAAATGACCAGGTATATGACTGGCAAATCTTCCATCGGAGTTATAAATGCAAATGACCACTTGTTGCTGTTCACTGAGGTGTTGTGATCAACGATAGCAAATGCATTACAAACAACCAGCCGCGCGAATAATGAATCAATGTCGGCCTGAGGGGTTAATTCTTCATTCTTCAGTTCAATATCAAGGAGGAAATCAGCTAGTTGCAATATAACGGGTTGTTTTTGTTTTCTGCACTTCGGATGCCGCCGGGACGCCGCTCATCGGTTTTTCTTCCACGAGTTCAAACCCAATTCATGATTTATAACGAAATAGCTGGATTTGAATCTATCGAATCCAAGCAATTCAAAAAATGCTGATAAATGACAGTAGCTTGGTAGACCGAAATGCGTTTTTGCATGAATAACCACTTCGTTCATACACACAGGCAATTTTTATGCAACCGTATGTTTAAGCAAGTCATACGCAATGTTGAATTTTTTATCCGGTATCGATAGTAGACTGAGACAATTCAGTGGGATTTTTCATGAAAATTAGCACTTATTTGTATTGATGAAAATGGTTGCTTTCCGAATGTAGATAAATATCTCCCGTATTTATGCCTGCACACTTCAGGTATTGTCATTTTCTCAGTAAAGGCCATCGGTAAGTGAGGAGTTTGTATTGGACACACCGAAAGACAGATCTGCGCTACGTGAATAATGGTGAATTTAAAAGACCTGATGAGAACCATCTGGGTCAGCGAGACGTCAATATAGAAAAAATAGGGCACAGTCCAGTCAATCAATTCAATAATCTATTCAGTGAGATTGCCACTAGTGATGATCATCATTGATGTTCCTCTACTGATGATAATAATAGCCTGCTCTCGCCGTCTGCAACCCTCGTTCATTATGACATGATGCTTACTGAATTCCATGAGGGGCAGTGTGCCACTGGAAGTTTGCGTTTCTATTATTGCTACTGGGAGCATTAATAATAGTTACGTTTTGACTTTATATTATCCTACAGGATACAAGATGTTGCCCTATCCGCTTGAAATGACGGAGGAAGACACCGAAATCGTCCAGTTTTATCTTGAAGCCTATCACTTTCTAACGACGGTTGATCTAATTAGGCTAATGGCATAGAGTCAAGGCACAAAGAGTAGTATATCAGCTTGTATCAACCAGATTATTGAGGCAAAACTAGTCTGGTTGTTTACGTTGGTTACGTCTTGAATAAAACACTCGGGTCAAATAAAAATCATGCAGTAACGTTTCCCAATTGAGTTTCTTGGACAACAAGAAGGCAAAAAATTAATAATATTTTTTATCATTATCCAGAGTTGTCTGGAATGACGCATAACCGCAGTCTTCGGTGCCTTTCGACGTCTTTTCAGGCGGACAAACCAACGCTATATTTCTTAGAAGACACCATAGAAAATTAGTTGGAACCTTCAATTTTTGTCGAAAATGGTGTATACTGATGCTCAAAAAGCACATTTTGTGCTGCTTCACCACTGCATTATTTCGGAACTATGTAACTTCACATGTACTATAGCTAAGACTTTGCTGCAAGGTTATGGAACAATATCCTTTGTAATTTGCTTGTATGTAGTGATCCGCTGCGCACAAAATCCAAGCCAAATCACATTTTTGTTACTATCAGTTGATCACAACCACCGTGGAATATGAGTTTCTGAGGGAAAGTGGAACACATTTTTTCATATGGAATTAAACTTACTGTATTTAGAGCATATTGGTCATACACAGTATCAAACATTTAATATGCCTTCATTGTTCGTGGTTTTTCACAGTCTCATCGACATAGTGTCCACCGTTTTGGTGGTGAAATAATTCTTTATCATTTGCACCATCACATATTGCACTCCTAACTCAAATGAAAGATGAGAGCAGCCCTCTGACTACTCTCTTAAGAACTGAGAATATTTTACTATTACCTTTAAATTTGCGTTATTAGAGAATATTTTATGAACTGAACCGTGACGTTTGCACATGCATTCACAGCTCCCAGAGCAAATAGTTATCAGAGAAATCTTTCTGCATGACTGTGCATTCAAATATCTAGTGGAGCAGAGGATGAAATGTTCAGTATCTTACTCGTGCACACAATAGGAATGGAAAATCGTCAGATCAATGAAGATTTCTCACCTTTTCTAGAAAGTGTACCATATGGCGCAGAACTGAGGATTATTTACGGATTAACAATTAAAAGATGCCCTATAAGAAGACTGATGAATTCGCAGACAACTTGGTGGCTACTCGGATGACGAGTTTAAACCATCTTGTTGTAGGCAACAAGAAAAAGATAAAACCAAATGATGCCCTGGTCGTTGTACTAGCCAATAATCTGTACGGTAGGAATATAACACGATCCTAAGCGTCCTTAATTGAGGTGTCAAGTTTCACAGTGATTTGATGCATAAAAAATAATTTCATATGTAGGCCAACTAATGAAGCCACATTTCCGTTGATCAATGCGGAAGATGACGTCAAATTCATCGAAACAAGAAACACGAAATCTCTGTCAATTTAAGATGTCGCTACGGCAAGTTAACAAAACTGTACCAAATTATCAGACAGCCGCTCCTTGGCTTCATCTGAGTGCCATAATTTTTGTATCCTACGAGAATGTGCAGTTTGTTATACACTGACTGCGAAGTACTTTCAGTTCACTGCCTACAAGATCAAAGCCAGCTTGTCAGGTATACCTCGCATACTGTCAAACTAGCTCTGGAAACGTTATTGATGAACGAGCACATTGCCTTAGGTTCATTGGGAATCGAGAGCGCTAGCTGCTCCAGAATCTCCGAACTCGGATACAATTTTAAGTTATTCTACCACTCAAATCGTTGGGCGATGATCCAATAAATGAACAGGATAATTCCGAAGAGAAATAAGAAGCTATTTTGAAAGTAAAATCGACGGTGATCTTTGGGGGGGGGGTTCAGTGACTTTACCCTAATTTCAGCTTGCCTAGCGCGTTCACTGTTCGGAATACCTTTCACTGAAGCACGCAAAAGCGATCAATGGATAACCGGAAGGGTGATATTTCAAGGAAAGGCCGACCGGAGAAACGAAACGTTGACGGTAGTTTCAACGTCACTCGTTCATTAAACCGAGCCACACGAATTACGAGCAGCTTTGACTGCATGGCAAAATATGCAGATGACGTTGCTTGGGCTGGATCTGTCTTAAATAAATCAGACTTCGATGAATTCATTACAAATCTTCCACATATTCAAAGCCTTTCTAATCAATCTCGTCTTTTATTGAACAGTACAAATGCCAAGGTTGTCTCTTTGGCGTCATCCGTTCCTCTAGCACTCACAAACCACGAGAGATAAGTTGGTGTAAGGCTGTAGCATAGACTACCCTGCTGTTTGCTCATTAAAATCACGGTAGAAAAACTGCGTCGCTCGTCTTATCAAACTAGAAACATACAGCAATTAACTGCCCTACCATCTTTTACTTCTTCTTTTGTAAAACAACGTATATTACTTATCAATATTCATTGTTCCCCTGTAGTTTTCCTAGGCTGAATTGAGAGGACTCCGTCACTCTTTGCAGAGCTTCAAGCATCATCGGTCCTGTTCATGGTATTGCATTAAATGAACTGGCCTTGGAGCTATGCACTATCCACGTAACAGCATCAGTTTTGTCTGCACAGAAAATGCTTTCTCATGCTTCTCACCCATGGCATTTTCATCTTACGCTGCCAGTCCCACACATCAACCCGGTCAATGCATAAACTGCTTCCCTGCGGATGGTCTTTGTACCGAATTTCGGTTGTCCCTTTTCCAGCACAGGTCCTAACAAATAAGGATATAAATATGTGAGGAATGAAATCCTGTGTTGCTCAGTAGCTTAGCTTGACGGTATTTTTTGGATGAAAACCATTATGCAACTATGCTCAAGCTGGTATATTTACTATATATACAATGCAATACAACAACGCCATGTTCATTGCACTTCGGTCAGATGGGGACAACTCATGCGAGTTTGGATATTTGGCAAATAGAACTGACAAAATATTGGTATGTCCTTCCTCTTAACTATGAATTGTTTTGTATTACAGAGAGTTGGTTTTCACCCAGGATGTTGAACAAACGAAATCACATTCCTCTTCAACTGGATCACCTGAAGTATTCCGATAACTAAGACCATTACTGTCCCAGAGACTTTCAAGTTGAACCTATCGGATTGACGGTACTTTGACAATTGTTCATTGCCGCTGCCAATTAAATCAACGCTATGATATTCTTGGTTATAACGGAGTATCTCCTCTCGAGACTTTCTGATTGGGTCCCACTTATCCCATGGACCTGACCAAACCGCATACAGATAATTGGTTACAATTCCTGAGTCAGGGATATAACTAAAACTGTTTTACAGCCCCGTATTTATAATAATGGTTTGTGTAGTTCGTAAACTATCTCCGATGCAAGTTCGCATCGGACGAGTTCTAGTTCTAGTTTTTACGACCGATAACAAATGTCAGTAGCTGAATATCTCTTAACTGCGGTGGATCAGAAGACAAATGTTAGCATCCATTTGACTTGAGGTTAGACCGTTGGTAATAGGGGTGAATCATGTGCCCCTCCACTTGGAGCCACTGTTTTCACAGTTATGAGCGTGAAAATCACTTATCTTCTAGATTAGAAATGTATAATACTGACTATATGAATACCTTGAATCCTGTTAAGATGAAAATGGGAAATATATCCACGAAGAAACAGAATACGTTTTGTGAAATGCGTCGAAAAACAAAGAAAAAGGTGAATGCAGATTTCATGCAGAATTAAATGGAAATATCCGGCTGAGGCATCAGAACACTCGGTAGAGAACGGTGCTTCACAACTGACTGAGTATACCACTTTTGATAAGCATTTGGATTAGGATTCTAGAGGGAAGAACGAGAATCTTGGTACTCACAATGTGTCAAATGACAAATTCGTTTCCACATAGTTACGGCACTGCCGGTGTCACGACAGATAGTATGCGTTGAAAATTGTAACGTTGAATTGTCTGAACTATTGAATTTGAAAGTTAGATCAGTGCGATTCGCTCACACAACTGACAAAATGAGAGTGTAAATTCTCACTTAACTCTGAGGTTCTTAGGAGATCGAACTCTGAGTAATTGAATGGTACTCTGAGTATACTCATCATCCATGAATGCTGTGTGAGATGAGGTGTTATACACTCACAACAATACCTAGGGTTACGGAAAAGATCACTTTGTTCATAATAATTCACAAGGTTTCAAAAATCATGCACTTAGTTATTTATTTCCCTTTGGTTGATACAGCACGCCAAATAGTTACGACTTCAGCATAACACCTCTCAGCACCGAAGAAGCCTTATGAAAGGACACTTATGTAAGTGTGAGGAAATGGATGACGGCCTAGGAGCCTGAAGTGTGCGGAAGGTTTTATTCAGGAATATGATTGACTCAACAACAAATCCAGTTTTTCGGATGTTCCGAAAAATTGTTTGTGGTACAAGCCAATGGACGAAGTGAGCAGCTGAAGAAATGAGGCTTAAGTAGTACAAATGGATTTTTATTGAAATTAAATTTCGCGTACAAATTTATTGAAATGGGACACTGAAATTCCGCTTGCAAAATCGAAAGACTCCGTTAAACATGTTCAGTCCGGATCCCTTGCTTCCAATCATCAATTTGTCTTGTATTCCCCAAACGATTCTGCAGCCTTCCATGCATTTACCCAAACATTTCCACCCCGACCATCACTCTCGCTTCTATGCCCGCGTAACAGTTCGTTCGCTCCATCCCAATGTGCCAAGTAGGAATCAGCCGTGCTTCTGGGGCAGATGTTGATCGACTCTAATTGTCATTTATCTAATTATTGATATTATTTGTTCGTATTGAACTCTGATATCAATCAGGTTTTATTGCCTACATAACCTTTCCTTATCCGTTTTGTAATTTAAGCCCTGATATGCATAACCCGTCTTCCTATTAGGTCATAATGGCTTGAGATAATTTTCGAGGCTCAAATCTATGGACATAATTAGATTTCTCCCCCCCCCCCCCCTAATCTGTGTAAATGACTAAACCTGGCTATCCGGTTGTGATCATGGAACGCTTTTATAACCGTGATATTATATTTGCTCTTCACCACGCTTGCTAGTGTTCCCCCAGGCAATTCCTTCTATTTGGACCACTGATTGGTCAAAATGATTTGCATAAATGAGTACTTTCTTGTGAAACATTTTTCCCGCTCCTGCATCACTGTCTTCAGCATTTTCCGTTTATTGTTTCCAGGGCGTTTCAAGCCTTTCGATTGTCTTGGTTCTGTGTTTGGTTGCACACAATTTGAGGTATGCTGTCGTTATTGTTTGAAAATAATCCTATATTGCCCGGAGTAAATCAAGCTTGCGTAATCTGCCTTTAGACTTTAGATTCGTGTATCTGCAAGTCACTCAGGACAACGGGACGACAACTCCATTTAAGCTGAAGGATAATCAATAAATAACGACCTGACAGATTTGACAAACATATTATTGAAAACATAACTTTCCCGACACAAATTTGAACATATAAGTCAATAGCATTAGATTGCACGATGTACTCCGGACCATTTCGCTGCATCTTCACTAGTGCATACTGCACTCAAGGTGATCATTTACAAATGGTAAATTGAACGTTCTTATGAGACCAAAGGCAAAATCGCACACACACAAATAATGATAGCAAATAAAAACGCGTTACCAAGGCAAGGTTCACGTAATTATCCATCCTCGCTGTTTGCACCTTTGAAGGTGGCGTTGGTTAATTGCTAATGCCTCCGCGTATCTCAATAATCGTTGATTGTTTGTGACATAAGTGACGGTGAACGCCGTGCTCAGAATAACAGTGATTTGTGTCCCGCACGTGTTTCGCAATGGATGACCTGAGTGTTCTGCGTGCGCTCGATATTGTCACTGATTGCATCTGTCCGCTGATTGTTCTTTGTAACCAAACCGGAATATGTTCAACCATTCTTTTATGCAGTGGTCTCTCCATTCTGCCGATGTAGGTGGCTGAGCACCCACACTTAAACTGGTAAATGCAATTTGACTTGGCGTGGAGAGGCAGTGGTTCTTTTATCATAGCTCAGGCCACTCTCTGTCGACGCTATAAGGACAATATATTTTTCGTTGGTAACACGAAGAAAGAGTGTGAAAAAATGTTCTACCACTTCAAAATCGTACATCCAAACATTCAACTAACCAAACACGGGGAAGACAACAACAAAATCGTATTTCTAGATATTGAAATTACCCGCCGAATCGATGGAGCAATCCGAAGATCAGTCCATCGCAACACCACGTGATCAGGACGGTATCTTCACTTCACCCGCGTTGCTCCTATAAAGTAAAAAATCAGCCTCGACCGCACCATGTTCCACAGGGCACACGAAATATGTACAACTGACACACTGGAAGAAGAGTGCCGCACCTTGTTCAAAACTTTCGAGGCCAACGGACATCTTAAGTTATTTGCATCCAAGCTCTCACGGCCACCACCGCGCAAAATGTAAGTTACCACAGTCTCGAAACTGACAATGTGGGTCGCATTTCTGTATAATCTACGAATTTGCAATTGAGTAGTAGGAGATTAGATTTGTATATAATATGATTCATCATGCAGCTTGAACGCTCAACTCACCATTGAAAACCATGGAAGCACTGTACAGCTGTTTCATCCTTGTTGGGAATCATCAGCAGTGCACATCCACCGAGCCCCCACGGGGACTCGAACCCGGGGTGAACGATTGTGAATCGAACACCTTAACCAAAAGGCTATCCGGGCTGAGAAGTCATCCATGATAGGAGTCGATCGGTGTGTGGGAAGCGGGTTGTTACCGTTCAAAAGCCAGTGACGGAAGGGTGCTATATCATGTAGTGTAGATGTTCAACAAACCGTTGAGAGCCAGCCCGGATAGCCTTGTGGTTAAGGTGTTCGATTCACAATCGTTCACCCCGGGTTCGAGTCCCCGTGTGGGCTCGGTGGATGTGCACTGCTGATGATTCCCAACAAGGATGAAACAGCTGTACAGTGCTTCCATGGTTTTCAATGGTGAGTTGAGCGTTCAAGCTGCATGATGAATCATATTATATACAAATCTAATCTCCTACTACTCAATTGCAAATAGTAACCAAGCTCTGTAGGTTGTTCATAACGGAATGCCTTCGTTGTACTTAGGCCCCTACAGAGAAGTCATCCATCATAGGAGTCGATCGGTGTGTGGGAAGCGGGTTGTTACCGTTCAAAAGCCAGTGACGGAAGGGTGCTATATCATGTAGTGTAGATGTTCAACAAACCGTTGAGAGCCAGCCCGGATAGCCCTGTGGTTAAGGTGTTCGATTCACAATCGTTCACCCCGGGTTCGAGTCCCCGTGTGGGCTCGGTGGATGTGCACTGCTGATGATTCCCAACAAGGATGAAACAGCTGTACAGTGCTTCCATGGTTTTCAATGGTGAGTTGAGCGTTCAAGCTGCATGATGAATCATATTATATCTATATCTACGAATAGCAAAATAAAACTGGAGGACTACAATAACTGCTGACGCCTCAAAGGGTGGTTGCATTTTGCATATAAGTACGTGGTGAAGGGAGCCTGAACTTTGGACTTTGTTCACTTTTCGGATGCTTGAAACCCATGATAGGTTAAATCAGCAAGGTAGGCGACCAAAAGACTCGACTGGAAACCGTTTGAACAAAATAAAACTAACTTCCCCCTCCAATATTTCTTTATTTCAGTGTGTATCGCCACATTGTTTACTGACTGGACTCCACGGTGTACGATGAGGAATATGAACATTTGTGTCAGCTTTATTTGCTTCATTTGTAGTCTGTTTGCTCGTGCTGGCTTTGTTTTACCGAGAGACTACCGTCTGGTTTTGTCTCGTATTCCTGTAATATTTCTGAACGTTAACGTGAGGAACCGTAATATAGTACACCACTGACTGATATTCCCACTTTTGCTATTTATGTCTGGTCTAGGTTTGCAATTCGTATTTCTCGAGTTTGTATGAACACTAGCTTATGTATTTTCTAGGAGCTACAAAACCATTAACACAGATTACCTTCCCATTCTGTCAGTTATGCAACCTGTCAGAATTTTCGCAAAGTTGAGGTTAGTACGTAAATTTTCTTATCGGTACATGGCTCAATGATTGGACTTTGCTTCTTACGAATACGACACGAATAAAGGACGGCTACGGAAATTCTGAATTGTCTGATTGTCGAGGTTATCTCCTTGAATGTCATTCTGACTTAATTTCACCTAGTGGTGCAGTCACAGTTTTACACTCGACAAAATTCATGAACATAATGATCAGTGCTTTGAAACTCTTCCTAGTGTCTGTGAAATTAGTTGCACCTCACTCGGATGGTCACAGAAAAGGCAGAAAACAGGTTTTGTTGAGATGACATCTCGAAATGAGAAAATAAGAAGGGGATTTGTAAGTAAACGATACCATGTAAGTTTAAATGTCGTGGTAGTTCAAACGCCAGAAAAAAAGATCCGTACTGAAAGGAACTTGGTTTCACGGGAATCGATGCCAGTCATATGAAGAGAACTAATCAGATTAGCATAGTGATGAATACACCTCCAGTTGATGGTGACTTTTTATCTGATGATCGATTATATAATTTGTTAGGCGATCCCTTGCTTCCCTACTTCGAGTAAGTAAAAGGGTACTTATTTATATGCAAAAGCAAAAGCTGCACTGTAACCGAGGCAGATTTGCAGACGCAAATCTTTCATAATAATCTTGGATAAACACAAGACAAACAAATATTACGGACAAGCATTACAACGGTAGAAAAGCAACCATGTGTATCTTGTGGATGCCATTGCCCTGGCCATGAAACATTGAAATTTCACCGTGTACATAATCACGGTATTACCTAACGGGATGCATACGAATGACCGAAACATAATTCGGGATTTTGACAATCTGTCCCCTGGATTTGTCAGGACGAGTGATGCACGTCACAGCCATCCATCAGTGTCTTGACTGTCTACCTTGTGAGTGATAGTTTTTTAGGCAACGACTTTTCTCATGTGAATAGTGATGACAGAAGATATACATGTGCTAGGCCCATGCTTATAGGTGGCTATCCATGCAAGTTCCACGTATTTCTATACAAACAGATAGATCGCATAGCAACGTTTTGCATGCTTTCTGCACCGAAGTCGTCCAGGCTGCCCCGTGGTAGCCTATTGATATAAAACCAAACTTTTAAGTAGGCCCAGCTGACATGTTAGCTGGCTGCATATCACCAGGTAGTCTTGTATCGAATATGTCGTTATAATGCTCATTTTTCAATCAGCCGAGTCCAAGGTGTAAAAGTTGCTAAACTCCTTCATATTTGTTGTCGGTTATCACAATGATGAATACGGCTTTCATATTCAGTTGGTATAAACCAGCCTGATATGGGATCATTTTCGCTTGTTTTTCGAGGTTTAGGACAATATATCTGCTAAAACAGGTTCCAGAGATCTAAACATGACCGCTCCATCATTTCATAGACAATATTTCTCCAAAAAGTCTGCCTAAAAGACGATGTTCTATCTTATCCTGTACAGGTTGCAAGTAGAGATTCTGGTAAACAGCATTTTGATTCGGTAAAATATTGATGAAACGAGTGCACTCTTACGACACAGTAGATTGGCCAAGTCGAACCTCAGACATATATCTGAGTCTAAATGTGTTGGAGTAAATTTTCACTACTCATATCTGACAATCAATAACCTTGAAACCGTAGTTGAGAAAGACAAAGCTCCATTCAGAACTCTGACTCCGTGGTGAAGTCAGTTTGTCTGCATTGATCATTTAGAAACCAGAGGAACCAACGCACTGCCAATGGTGATATCACATAGAAAGATCGTATATCTGTCATCTGGAGTTGTCAATATTCAGTAATCAATTCGAAGGTGTATTTTTTGGGAAAGCACCAAAGGCCGGACCTCACTGAGTTTACATAAGATCCAACAAACCAATTTGAACGTTGTATGATTAACAAAGATGCTTATATCTCACTTGACAACATATGAATACTGTTTTATTACTACAATCATTTATAAGAATATCACGCAATGTGCACATATCATGTAGCCTAACATTATGCATTCTGGGTGAACAGAGTTTTTGAATTCGCTCAGGTTTCTTCATTATGGGTGCTGAATCAACCACGATGACTTCACAAATTTTACATTGTAACCCGACTCCTTTAATTCAGCGTTCACTTTCGAGTATTCAATCTGCAATGCGCCTTGGAATTTCCGGATCACTTTTGCCGATTTTCTTCACATTATGAGTCCTGAAAATACACAATGACACAAGTGATTGCTCTCTTTCATGCTATGCTCACCCGTAAATTAAGCACGTACACACCACTTTCACAAACATTCACGAAATGAATCGTAATATCGACTGTGTGCGCTAATTTCTATAGTCTTCGTTTCTACTTGTCCTATTTCTGACCGAAACTGTAATCTCCTTCTATTAGGATTCCATCCAACCTCAATTTCCCAGGTATTCCGTTTACTTGTCTTTTCATGCCTATTGTAACAGGGAATGCTGGGGCAGGGGAACGGCGTGAACATCAAGGCGAACGAACGAACCAAACGAGGACCACAGACAAAGTAACAGGTGGCGAATATGTCGGAGGCGTCCCGAAGCAGGCAAAAAGAAGCACACAGACGACCAGAGAGGAAGCAGCGGGATCTCCGCTAATCAGCAAGATAGCTCAGGTGAAGGGCTGCCGATCGAGCCGTCAACTGAGACAGTCGGGCCAACCGAAGGGAAATGACGGGCAAGAGTAGCAAGCCATCGGCCACAGGAAAATGGACAGAATGCAGCCGAAGCGCTCAAGCAGCGGCAATAGCAATCTTGGTGCCGCGCAGTCTGGAAGAAAGCCTATATAAGCGACTGTATGTGTGCCATGACTTGACTTGTGTGATCGTGGGAATACAAGTATCCTGCCGTGCATTGTCGTCCTTGTTACACTATATCCACCAGTCAAGCACCACATACAGAATTCGAAATGTTGACGTTTCCAAAAGTGAATGTCAGTTGATGTGGACGAAGATCTGACCTCCTTATTTAACTCACTACTTCTTCGAACACTGAACACTTGTTGTTGACCAATCTTCACCATCATATCACCATCTTAGGAGATTTTATTGTTCACAACTGAAACTCGTTGATTCACATCGGACACTTCGGCTGTAGAGAGCTGAGCCGAATACTCATCAGTGGTCAACAAGATGGGCCCACTTTGTGAACACTTCACACGAACCCCAGATCGAGCTGGTGATCGTACTCATAATCTTGATCGTTTTCTCACTTCGGTTCCCTTTATCTTCTCATGAATTACTACTCTTCATCTACTGTATTATTTCTTGTACTATCAGTTTCACTCGTCCCGATCCTCCATCCACCGCTAGACGCATATTTTGGCATTACTGTTGAGCCAACCGGGACGGATGCTGCGATTTCCTAGCTTGTTATCTTTGGCATGATTGCTGCTTTAATTCAGGCATTACCGTTTCTGTTTCTACTTTCACTGACATTGTTCTTCAATGTATGCAACTTTTTTCCTCATTTTTAAGACCTCTGCTCTTCCAACTACCCTCTCATCCGTATTTTATCGGGAAATCTGGTTCGTCAATCAAAAGTAAAGCTGAGGTGTTCGCTTCCCGGTTTGCCTCCAACTCCAACTTAGCCTCTTATCCTACGCTTTCGGTTGCTTCCATTTCCCTGTTTCCTAATTTCGTCTTCATATTAGCACCAGGGAGATCCATCAAGCTCTGCGTGCTCCGGGCAACTGCGCACCACTCGAAGCGGAAGGTGTACCACCTATCGCTATAAAACATGTGTCCTTGAACTGACCATTCACTAATGGCGTAGTTCTTCTATCATCAAAAAATTGCAAATATTGTGATAGCCTGGAAAATAACAGTAGTTTAACTAATCATCAATAGTGGTGATCTTTGTGAACCGAATTATTATCACCTAGTTTCCTCACATATATTTACACATCTCTTTCTGGGGCTAACTCATTCATATCGCACGAAATGCTTCAAAAACCACTTTTCTCTCGATTTCTTTGAACTATCATTCTTTCTAAGTTTATGCATTGACGCGAATGCACTGATTTCCACAAATCCTATTGCTGTTCTTGGCTTGCCTGCGACCTCCGGAAACTTTTGTTCCACGTTAGGCGCATTGTGTTCTTCTCAACAAGCGGTCTTTCTGCCGGTTAAGTTGGGGATAATTTGTTGAGATACTTCGATGATAGTGCACTATCAACAACTTGTGTAATCGAGAAATGTACCCACAGCTGATCTGCACGAATTATTGATGTATTTTGCAATGGAGTAGTCCATGCTCGCCGGAGTTTATACGCGAATTTCTGTTTGTCATTGGACTTCTGCCGGTTTTCATGATGCTGAATGGCAGTGCGTTTATTTAACTTCAGTGTTTACGGATAAAAATCATTTGGACAGAATGTGTTGATTCTCGCCTTGCAAATTACTCAGAAAAAACGCCAACGGTTAGGAATGCAGAGCGGTCAGTTAATAATAACGATAGGCTTTAACTCACAGAAATGTCCAGCCTTGAGTTCGTATACTACTGGGGGTTGGCCTTTAGGTTAAGAAGATTTTGGTTGTTTTTTAACCTTGAGGTTCTCGGGAACTGCGAAATACCAGCCTGTACAAAACTACGAAGGGTTCTGTGAGTAGCGAGTGGTGTGATAATTCGGATTCACGACATCCGTCATCAAAATAGAGATATTTTCTGATCACAAAATAGGCGGATCTCTTGCCACTGATTTTTAATATTCTTGTTAGGCTAAGATTGCTTTGCAACTGGCGAGAATCAAAGAACAGGAGTATGTTAGAAGATGATAAAACAGCTTTACGTCATATGACCGCCTCAATGCGTTGGGTCAACGGCCACTATGAAATAGCCCTGCCATGGAAGCCCGGTGGGCCATGCTTGCCGGATAATAAGGATGTTGCACTGAAGAGACTGCTGTATCTCAAGAAACGATTCAAAAGAGACCACGCCTTTAAAGAAAAATACGCAACCACGGTTAACGAATACATTACGAAAGGCTACGCCGAGGTTGTACCCGGTTCTGAACAGAACTTGACTGGCCCGCATGTATGGTATCTTCCACACCATGGAGTGTACAAGCACGGAGATCAAACGAAGGTTAGAGTTGTATTCGATTGCGCTGCAGAATGCAACAAAACGTCCTTGAATAATCAACTGCTGACAGGTCCTGACCTCGTGAACAGTCTCTGTGGAGTTCTTCTGAGGTTTCGGGAGTATAGGTTCACCCTGGTTGCAGATATTGAAGCCATGTTTCACCAAGTAAAGGTGCCAGCAAATGACCGCGACTGTCAGAGGTTTCTCTGGTGGCCTGACGGAAACCTAACAACCAAACCAAAGGCGTATCCCATGACTTCTCATCCATTTGGTGCAACTTCGTCGCCGTCATGCTGTAGTTTGGCCCTGCAAACCACTATCGATCGCTGTATGGCTGCCCATGACCCCGTCAAGGCTGAACAGGCAAAGAAGGCGTTCTACGTGGACGGTTGCTTGTTGAGCGTATCCTCTCCCGAAGAAGTAAGAATAATAAGTCAAACCCTTCGCCATATATTGTCATCTAGTGGATTCAACCTCACCATGTTTTTCAGCAACGTACCCCATGCACTGGGAGACCTACCGAGGGCGGAAACTAAGACGCTGTACCTCGATCAACAACCGGTAGACTTGAAGCAGACCCCTGGAGTGGAATGCGAGTGTAAGTCTGACTGTTTTATATTTAATTACGCATCGTGGGAGGGAAAGCTAACCCGAAGGAGTGTGTTGGCCTATGTTGCTTCACTATATGACCCACTGGGATTAGTAGCCCCTAGTTTGTTACCAGTCAAACTTTTTCTTCAGGACCTATGTCGAAGAGGAGCCAAATGGGACGGGGAGATATCCAAAGAAGTAGCTTTTCGTTGGGAGACTTGTTATCAGGAGATGCAAGCTATAAGGAAAATTCGAATTCCGAGGTGCATCTTTGCCGAAAGAAGCGAAAGGGGTCACAGAACAGAACTGCATGCTTTCAGCGACGCTTCCGAAGTGGGCTTCGGAGCAGTGGTCTACTTACGTTTCATAAATAACAATGGGAGGGCTAGATGCGCACTTGTACTAGCTAAATCACGTGTGGCGCCACTGAAGTCAATAACTATCCCTCGGTTAGAACTCGCAGCGGCTGTGGTCTCAGCAAAACTGGTTGCCTTCGCTAAAGATGAGCTTTCTTTGCCCATCGACTCAGTACGTTCTGGACAGATTCACAGATAGTCATTCAGCTGATAAGAAACACAAAGACCCGGTTTGAGACATACGTGTCCAATCGTCTATCCGTAATTCGTGAATTCTCTCGCCCTGATCAGTGGTTATATGTAGACAGTGAAAACAATCCAGCGGATCTCGCATCAAGGGGTACAAATCCAAGGCGGCCATTAGAGGTTCCTTGGTTTCATGGGCCGGGATTTTTAAAGCAAATTCCCACGGCATGGCCCAAGCAGCCTACATGCATCACAAGCTCTCAACTTGAATTGGGTCAAAAAGTGCACGTAAATGCTGCGCAAGTGGTAGCCCAAGATGGATGGATACAAAAATTTCGCGACGTCAAACCATGGCCTGTTCTGCTCAGACGAATCGCGTGGCTGCATCGATACATTCTGTGGCTTCGACAGCAAACTAGTTTCGAGGTTTTTCATTCCACTGGACGTTTAGGACCGTCAGACCTCCAGACTGCGGTGACTCATATAGTTCGTATGGTGCAAAGAGAAACCTTCGATAAGGAGCTAAATATGATTTCTGGAGAGCCAGAGTTTCGGAGTAGTCCACCCGTGCTACCAGGTCGTTTAAAAAATCTTCATCCGTTCAATTAGGATGGGTTACTACGAGTTGGAGGACGCTTACGATGGGCACCCCTTCCGTTTGATATCAAACACCCAGTTATATTGCCCGGAACCCATTTCGTCACCAGTTTACTAATACAGTACTACCATGAAACGAACGGACACGCAGGTCCGTTGCAGTTACTGTCTGCACTGCGAGAGCGTCACTGGATTATTAACGGGCACTCCACAGTTAAGAGCATAGTGCGAAAGTGTTTTCACTGCAAACGTTGGCATGCTAAACCGGGGCAGCAAATTATGGCACCTCTCCTTGTGGACAGAATGTTGCTAGGAGATAATCCGTTCACTGCCGTCGGCGTAGACTACTTTGGGCCACTACTAGTGAAGCGTGGGAGAGGGGTGGAAAAACGCTACGGTTGTATATTCACCTGCCTAACAATGAGGGCCGTTCATCTAGAAGTAGCTCACACCTTGAATACAGATTCGTTCCTCTCAGCGTTTTCGCGGTTTGTTGCGAGGCGCGGGGCTCCTAGAGTCGTCTACAGCGACAACGGCACTAACTTACGTGGATCCGAAGCAGACCTGAAGCTTTGCTTGGAATTATGGAACCAAGGTATGATATCAAAGGCGCTTACAAACAAAGGCTGTGAATGGCATTTTAATCCACCGAAGGCAAGTCATCGAGGTGGCACATGGGAGCGAATGATACGGTCAGTCCGTCGGAATTTGACTTCTTTGCTAGGTGGTCAGCTGGTGAGTGATGAAGTGTTATTTACGGTGCTCTGTGAAGTAGAAAAGATACTTAACGACAGACCACTCACAAGACTATCAGATGATTCAGAAGACTTCAGTGCACTAACACCTAACCACCTAATTCTTCTATGAGGAGCGCCTACTTCATTTCCTGCAGGATTATCAACCACCAATCTGAACAGGCGATGGCGTCAGGCGCAGTGCTTAGCTGACGCGTTTTGGACACGTTGGCTGAAGGATTACCTACCAACTTTGCAAGAGAGGCAAAAGTGAACAAAACCAAGTTATAACCTACAGGTGGGCGACTTAGTGCTCCTAGTTGATACGCACGTAAGAAGGGGAAGCTGGCCAAAGGGCATCGTGGAAAGCACCACCATTGGACGCGACGGCCGAACAAGAGAAGTCATGGTACGCACTGCTAACGGCATTCACCGACGAGATCTACGACAACTGTGCTTGCTGGAAGGTGACGCTTCAATTACGAATATGGCTGGTGAGGTTCCCTGACTCGGGCGCAGTGTAAATTACTTTTTGTAATTTGTATTTTCGACGACATCTTCGCTTGTCTTACTCGTGAGTATCGTGTATATCCCTCACGAACCTCGAATACTTTTGATCCAATTCCCTGTTTTATCTGTACTGACACAGTTCAGATTTACCCCTTTCCGACGTATGGTTCGTGAACATTTTACGTTATGTTCCCGACTCGATTGTTCTATGATTGTACATTCCCCTTGTAAGAAAAATTTGCAGAACGTTTCACTTACGCTTCTTGACCCACTGTCTGTACCGCAACCGTGCTGCGCTACAGTTTCGCATGACTCCTTGCTGAAAGGACCGTTTATGACCGCGCTGTCCCGATTTTTCGGATAACTTTCTGTACTGTTGCCCTTGGTTGCTCACCTGGCTGTAAGTCATTGCATTTATGTATTGTTATGCATTGCATTGTTTAGAACCACGAAATTACGATAAACACGGTTATACATTTGGAATTTGATCTGCTGCCCGTAGCCGTGTACAGCCCATATCGTGCGTAAAGCTAGTGAGACCACGTTTTCTGCTATATTGACAGTTCAAGTATTCGGGATAGTTTCTACAACGGCTGTGAACGATAAATCCCGATCTACACACAGCATGTTGTTGGATCTAAATTTTCCCACCATATCTGGTTTACCAACAAATCCCTCCAAATGCCTTGCATGAATGTGCACCTAAATCCATTCGCATTTCCAAGCAGATTCTGTTTTTGCTTGGTAGAAACTCCGTTCCAGACTAAGCCTTTTTATGTACTTTAGAGGTAATTTTATCAGTAATCTACCACAGACCACCCGCTCTCGAAATCGCATCCGAATACAGAGGCTTCTATATTTTGAGCTTTTAAGGCTTGAACAGCTTCAGATAACGCAGAAAGTCTCTTTGAATGCGTTTTCCATGTGTTGTTTTCCTATTTGACGGCATTTTCTCCCGGCTTTCTGAAAAGGACTTATGGCTGTGTGGAGTGGCAGGTTTCATTAATTCCAATGTAAAACCTTTTGGATGATGTCGTTGATACGCATATAGATTTTCGTTCGGTCCTGGCCGCCATGCTTCCACAGGAGCCCACATTTTCATTATACAACGATGGTTTATATGAGACCTCACCTTCGTCCACAAATCTGCACTGTGGCACCTTCATAGATAATTATCCCCCAAACCACATTTGCTCAGGCTCTCAACAATAAGAAAAGATAAATCTGAGTATCGCTCAAATGTGTATAGCGGAATCGGGAATCTTTACTCGAACACAAATTTGGAAGACACTCGAAATAAATCTCATTTCCAGGTATATAAGCAATTAAATTGCCATTTTTCCCACTCTCTTTGTGTAGTATGCTGTTTTTGCATGCCACGGCTGAGATGTCGGCGTACTGCTTGCACAAGTCTATTATTCAAGTGTAAATCGAAGTACCTTCTTTTGAGTAACCATAATTTTTCGAGGACAATTCCAATAAAGTCTAAAAAACTAGGAATGAATGCATACCCATTTAGGTTGGCATGAACAAGAGAGACAGCTGGCAGGCTTAATGGGTAAACATTCTACTCCGGATATAGAAAATATTGAGAGAACAAAAGCTGCTAGTGATACCATTGCACGAAAGTAAAATGTAGCGCCCAGACTTAGGTTACGATAATCATGTTTTTGGAAGTAAAATCTGAGGCTTACAAAAACCCAATGATCTCCGGCTTATAGCGTTTTCCTTCCTGATGTGTCCTTTTAGATAGAACAAGCCCAACACCTCCGGAATACCACTGCTTCCGACACATCACACAGAAATCATAATTCGATGGTTGCACAACACCTGCCGGATATGAAGAAATAATTCAATCTCAGCATTGTTTTTGCAGTAATATATACGGAAAGTTAGGCGTGCATTCAGAGAGAAGTTACATCTAGGTCTAACATAGCGCGATGATTTGCTCTCAACTCGTATTATTTCTTGAAAATGTTCTTGTCCATTGTTTGTTCACCTCTGATCTTGTGATACCTTTACCAGTCATTATTCCGTGAGGTAACATCTACTTGTATTTTTCGCAAGTGAAATATCCATGTGATTGATGTTTCTCTCACCGACAGATGGCAATAGATCACACAAGCAAATCACAATCATGCGTTGTCATATATGTGGTTTCCGTTGGGTATCATAAAGTATCTGTTTTCCTACTGACCAATACTATTCTCGTTTTTTCGTTTCCATTCTTCCGCTTTCTGATAAACCATATCGATCCTTTTGGAAGTAGCTTGCAATAAGTGGTCCCATGATACTTCGTGTCAGTTATCCATTTATTCCTACAGCAAATCGCAGCATGATATATTTCTTCCATTCTCTTTTGGGACAGAGCTTTTCGACCTTATTCAGAATCACATCAGGGAGTTTGTTTTCACTTGAGGACATCTCGTTGTCAATGAACCTTACAGTGTTCCGGATTGAAACACCTTTGAGCTGGTAGGTCCAATGATTCCGAATGAACTTGCAAGGCTTTGCCGTCCTTATGCATGTTGTCCACATGCTTTCATCGAGCAGTTAAATTGTCTTACCACTTCACCCAAATGATCGAAGCTTCATTAATAAAGTGGCCGACATTTTTATGAACTTTGTACTTCCACGTAAAATAATAACAAAATAAAAGCGAGGAACAGTAGGAAGGGGCCGGCACACAACCCATTGTGTTCATCGTAAACGTCTTGGTCAATTCGTATTTTTAAAAGACGGAGTGTAGAAGTCATGTTTTGGAATTTGGTGAATACAGTTTTCCTTCTCACGTTGTTTGCTGCCTGTCTGGGAAATGTAGAGATAGGGAGAAATGTGCACTGCAGCTGGTTATTTATTAAACAGCATAATTTCGTCTGGTTTTAGCTAATGGCCAACTTGTTGGATTTGCGTGTGTAGATTATCCACGTTCTTGATGTTGTTGATCTCCTATGACCATGTAGTTTCTTTTCTCAACACTGTTGTTTATTCCCTGTGGTTATTGCTCCCAGGTGCATTTTTGCTAATTGTCTGGCACGGTCTGGTCTAATTCATGGTAACCTGGTAGCAACTCTGAGTTGGAATACCTTTTATAACCACGTGATTATCATCGCTTGTGAGAGTAGATTGTGGGGAAAATATTTTTTCACCCACTAATTCTAATTGTCTTTATCAATGTCATTATCATGCCACAGCACAATGGAGTGCAGAAACCATCGTGTACTAGTCACCGGAAAAATAGATTCAGAGACTCATTTTGCTTTGTGCTGATCAAAAAATTCGAAGTTTTATTTCTTTTCTTTATGTGGCATCTCAAATGACAACCCTTCGTATAGTTCCTTCGTCATTTTCTCATGAACAATAAAGTTAAAATTGACATCTCTCTAGCTTGGTACAACAAACACTTGCAAGTAGTTCTTGGAACGAGAAATTCTTCTATAAAAATAATTGCTGCAAGCAAATCGGTCTTCGTTAGGACCGTTTCAGTCTGACTTATCATGGGTGAAAATACAACCAGGACCAACACACCACACCATCATGAATGAAACTATACACACCGGTAATAAGAATGACGTATTCAGTGTATGTTTTTTCAAAGAAGTTTACATTAGTGGCAGAAAAGGACCATGATAAGTGGTAGAGAGTTTGGGTTTCACGTGATATAATTCACCATGCAGTGTGAACGTTGAAACCACTGAAGACCATGGAAACACTGTTGGGAATTATCTGAGGATCATATCCATCAAGCTCCAACCGGGACTTCAATCCGGGACAAACGATCGTTAGTCAAACAACCTAATCACAAGTCTGTCCTGACTGGCTCTGAATGATTCGTTGGACATAGACACCACTTGATAAACGCCCTTTCGTCACTGGCTTTTATAGTTATCAGAGCATTTCGGGCACAGCGGTCGACTCCTACGATGGCCGATTCCCCTGTAGAGGAATAAGCACGACGAAGGCACCCCTCCGAACAACCCACAGGGCTTGGTTGCTTCATAAGCGTAGGTAGAAGGTGATCCGAGATGTGCATAAATGACTGATTGTGTAAAGTGAACGTTTGACGATAACTATCCCGCTTTCGGGAATGCCAGGTGTCATCAAAACCTCATTTGTCGATCATTCTACTACAACACCAAGTTATATTCATGCATTATCACTGAGCACGTTGACCCACTTTTATCATAGTCGAATTGGAATTTGGCATCGTCTGCCTGGAAACGCTTTTCGCGACTGTGATGGAGTCTTGCGTGAGCACTGTGAACAAATGACGAACAAGGTATATATCAAAACCATTATTGTCCCTCGCAAGCTTTTTTTCGACTCGTCGAGCATGTAGTCCCTTAGTGTACTCCATGTTGGGAATTTCATCTCGATTTTTGAATGTTACCTTTTTATAGTTAGATTTAGATATACTGTGTCCTGCAGAAGACTTCACGAGTTGATAGTGGTAGTTCAGAGATTGAAACAAATTGGATGTCCACCTTCGACGATCATCCGAGAGAAGGTAAAAGGACTTGGAATAAAGTGTAATCTGGTATGATGTGTAGGATTTAACTCCAACTTTATTGGGAAAACTGTTTGATTTGTATACTTACTTTAGACAAGAGAATTGGATGGCGGCTGAATGAGTAAATGCGGTGTTGACTAGGACAACATCTGCAAGAAACATAACATTGATAAGAAGCTTGTCATCAGTTAGTTTTGGGTGGAACTTTACCCAGTCTGTTTTCCTAATTTTTAATATAAGTCCGCCTTATGGGATCATAGTGCTCTTGGCTAGAAACACTTTGAGGCTTCTCGGCCCGACTGGTGTGCACGGTCTTGCTCTTCAATTTGTTTGTCTCCCAGCAAGCAACCAACTTACAGGATTCATTTCTCATCATATCGATCCAGGTCATGGTTCCATTATCTCAAGCATTGACCTTGATGCCAGAAAGATGCTGCTTGTGCCTCACGTTGTTCACCATGATCTGCTGGGAAGAACAAGCTGATTACTGACCAGAAAGCAACTATTACCCTTCCCACTGGCCAGTGATTTGTAACACGATTAGCTCCTTTGGCAATCACAAAGACGGGGAAGTAACCCCAAAAATAACTTATTTCGAGACGGATACTATTTATTTAGTATGGCTTGATTTTACACCGTAATGACTTATCAGTGACCACGTACCTTGTTCAAGAGGTGCAGTGTGGCTGAATCTTCCTTCAATAATTTCATGGTTTTAAGTGTTAGGTGATTCAACGCGTTTATGAGTTAGTGAAAAATTTAATATTTCTACTATATACACTGCTGAGTTCCTATTCGAATGGACCAAAATAAGCTGTAATGGAATTAGCGAGATGAAGTATGTTCTGTAATGAATATGAGCCATTTGCATCAGACAAAATGACTACACCGGTACCTTTCTCTGCAATAACATGTTCGGAAGTCTAAATCCATGTGTTATTGCGCTCAACACTGCACCAATCATCTGTGTACATGTTCCAGTTCTTAGCTGCATTACATATTTATGGTAATGTTGATGTTGTTGTTTCGATGTTGATGCTCAAATGGATTAGAAGCAAAGCCGCCAAATGACGAGCACAGTAATCAACATAAGTTTTACTGTAAGGCTCGGTATAGTCCAGAAAATTCCATGTGTATTCCCAAGTTACCAGAACACCAACCAACCGAAAAGAATAACGGCGGTATTCTGATAAGTTTCCGTCCATAGACAGGTAGGATATTCGAGTGTATTTCAATAGGGAAACATCCTTAGGTACACAATGAGGAGGTATCACTATAAATCTTATCCATTGGAACTCTAAAACCTGAACCATCGTTATAATAATTATAACAGTGATAATATTGATAACAATGAAGGCCTCTCTTCTTTCCTTATCAGTTATCTAGGAGTCGGGATTACAAACTTCTAGATATTACCCAATCAGAACATAGACATGATTTGGACATTCATCCCGTAGAGTGTTACTCGATGGCGGAATATAGTGAGCGGGCCTAATTCCATGAGTGACGAAGGTTGTTAAATTATCCAATTGAAAAAAGAATGTCGACACTGTCTAAAATATAAGGAAATCTCCGAGGTGAGCGAAGAGAGCAGTTGGGAAATAATTCTGAAATTGGATACATTAGTTGCACTCTAGATAACTTGGCACGAATGAAGCTAGCTTCCCGTTAGAACCTGTGCAATTTGACTTCAGAAACGTTTTCTATGATATTGACCAAGCAAGGAAAAATATGAAAAACAGTTCCAAGATTCCCTTACAGTCTACACATTGAATCTTCACAAAGACTGCTTAGTCCACGGGAATATTAGTGAACGGATCTAACTGATCATGGTCGTCGGCAGGAGCGAAATTTCAGGCCAAGCAAGGGTACCAACCTTTACCCCTTATGCTGTTCGATCGAGTGATGCGACCGTATCGAAGAAGTTCTGTCCTACGAAAAAATGCATCTGAATTTTGGAACCCAATAAAATATTGGAATACGTTTGACAGATTTAACTCAACAATATCCTGAACAACTGTGGGATACGAGAATATGCTAGGCTGCAGAAAGCCGTTTTCGGTAGATTTTGGAAACAGAAGCAGTAGTTAGAATTGAGTTTTTTCAACCATCACGAAAATAAAATTTACCTTGTTTTGTCCGAGTGAGAAGACAAAGATTAATAGTGGAAATTGCAAATGACCCTGATAACGGGAATCAAAGCAGTCACCATTACGAAAATGTCAGAAGACAGGTAAAATATGCTGATATCAGTTCGACGAAGAATTTGTGAGATTAAAACAGCTACACTTATCGTGTGGTGTAGTTAAATCCCGTTGTCTATAATAACTGGTGTGATGAATGGTATGGGTCTTATTAGGGATGCATGACGCACCATAACTAGTGTGGTCCAGCATTTAGGACACTTCTCCCATTATATGAACTACCTACCTAATATATTGATATGAGTTAGACAAACAAGTTGAAATAACATTTATTAGGTGGTATATGAATAATGAAGAATGTCAAAATCACCAATCTGACTACGGGTTGAACTCAGGTGAGGTTGAGCCTAGTACTTGTCATACTGTGATGTAAATGGTGGCAGCATTTTATTAGTTCTTGCCAGCGTTGTCGTATCAATTGTATTAAGGCCGTCAAATATATGAACATATCGCGGAATTTCGTTATTGCAGAATGCAAAGTAACTGCCTAACTACGAATAACTCATCGGCTCTTATATTAAATTTGAACATGATTCGTGTAGACATGTAATGGCCAGATCTACAACAATGCAGTATTCGCACGCGTTTTGAACAGAGCCAGTTAAAGCTCCCTCGTCGTAAATTACCAGGAGAATAAACAAATAATTCCTTTGAACCATTTGAACCGAATATACTGAAATTAGCATATTTAATTTTTGAAGTTGTAAAGTTCCAAGCACTGGGAGAAATTCTTCAGAATAACAGTATCATGTCCAAACTAATCCACCCTCATGGGAATTGCTGACTAGCACCTGAAGGCTGATTGAACATTCGTGTTGCTGATGGGTCGCAGCAATATAGTAGACATTTCTACATCTAGGCCACGATTTTTGAAATCAGGCTACGTGTGTTTATATATACATAATAGAAGTATATTCATTACCACAGTTGCTTTACAGTAAGTTCTCAGCCCACACGAATATTCATTCGACTTGTTTCATTATGGTCGTAACTTGTGGCCACCTTTATTAGTTGCATAATTCTGTCCATCTGTCGGCAAAAAGTGTAAGCAAGTATTTCCACTTACCTACTTTTTGATCAAATATTCTTCTGGGTTAACCACTGGTAACTGTCTGGCTGTTATTTGTGTCTGTATGCAGTTCACATCATCATCCAATGTGGATGCGTTTGCTTCTGGCACACCATATATTTTTATGATACCACTGTTTAAACGAGGAGAAAAACATGCTTAAATTGGCACGAAGAACTGAAAACGTGTTTTCCACAGGAAAAATTATTACACTGGTTTGCACCGTGTCACTGCTTTGCTCCAATGGAAAAGCAGAATCTCACAATTTCCGATGAAACGATCTTTAGCTTAGAGAAAACGAAAGGGTATATTTAACGAGTCGATCTCATAGAGCTGTTAAAAAGAATCAACTTATTCCAAGTTCCAAACGTTTCTCGCCGGTGACACTATGAATGATCATGAGATGACGACAGATGTTCCTTGTTCCGCGTTCACTTACTTTGGCTTCCTCTTGTTAGACAGAAATATGCCAGACCATTCGTGGCAAAAACGATTCCGGTAGGATCACCGTTGTTGCCCACATACAAAATCAACCACACTAATTTTTATTCTCCTCTTATCAACAACCATTCAACCATTCAGACACCAGAACTCAAGAAAAACTTATCGGGGTGATCACGGTCAGAAGATTTTGGCCTTCAATGGATCGGTGCAGAGCTAGATTGACGGACGCCACATTCCACATTTCAGCTTTGTGTTATGATATACTAAGAAAATTTCAGGAAAGAGGAAGACAAACTGCTTCTAGTTAAATTTACCAACACCTGCTTCTGAATTCGTATCGTGGTGCATTGGCGTCGTGACTTGGTGGTATCAAGTATCCGAGGTCTGCATGTTCCGTTTGATTTCCGTCAGTTATCAACTAGATATCGCTTCATTCTCATCCCTTTCCATAAACGGAGTCATGTGTTAGCGATTTGCTTCCACGACACTACTTTTATTATACTCCGCTTTACAACATTTTTCATCCATTCCTCTCTTCTATTCAGTGACAAAATATTCTGCGTTCCATCGAGCATCAATCCAATAATAAGAGGATTTACAGGTTTTATCTTATTTGAATCGAATGAAGCTTGCTTGGACTGAGTCTGGTTTTAGAATCACATGGTGTTCATTCAAAGGGTAACATAGGTTAACATGGTTCAGCTTCAGAACTAGGATACACGGTCCCAAGTAGGGATTTTCGATGTGTGCATTGTTGGAAGAATCGTCTTGTGATTCTAAAAACGGACTCCCCGTCCATGTAAGCTCCTTTCGATTCAAGTGAGAATAAAGATGTAAATTAACTGTGTAGTGCTCAGGTATAAGGATAATTAGGCAGAACAGTACCGGGTACACATATTTGATGAGCAGCAAAAACCGCGAAACCGGTCGTGTGGTTCAGGAGAAATTTTGTCTTGTCATCCAGAAACAATTCCATTACAGCCACACTGAAAAAAAGATCATTTATTTTTAACCTTCAAGATCATCGTGCACCGCTGATCGCACTCTACACGTAAGCGCAGCAAGTGTAGTATTCATCAAACTGTGCAACGTAGCTTAAATTCGTTCCTCAATGTTTCATCCAGTTTCTACAATCGAGGGTACCACGTGGACAATTGATCGATGCCCTCCCACAAATGGACGTAGGCTTGTTGATATCAGTTCAGGTTTTAGCCCATCAGCTATCCGTTGCCAGATCGGCACTAAGACACGTAGCTTGAACAAGCTTGGCTTAAGGCAATTGTAGACTAGCGCGTACACTTAAGCAAGCTCACAGGCATCACCTAGTTCTTCAGTGCTCGCTGTTAGCTTGCTTTTCGGCTATGGCCGAAGTTTGCTTCTACCCGAATACAAACGAATTAGGTCACATTTTTCGGCATGTTACAACCAATTATGAATAAACATAGTGTAAGGTTTTGCAATTTAGTCTGCAGTCCCTGAATGCCACCCAGCGAAAAGCTGTATGCAAAATTGATGGTCAATGCCTACCATTGTTTGATATCAATATTGAAACATGAATTTCCCGAAATAATCTTGAAAAGTAAAGCCAGAGTTGCAACATAGCATGATTCATGTCTGAGTTGATTTCGCTGCTTCTCAACATGGTGCATACTGCAGAACGATACTGTTTATTTGAGTTCATGTAAAACCATTATGTTTGATAAATATAGGGAAAATTGCAATAGTCAAATTATGTCACCATGGTATAGTCACATTACCAACGAGCTGTTTCTGCCGACACAATTTAGGTTTCCATCGATGTATGGCAATAGCTTCAGAAAACCTCAAAAGCCGATAAACGCAATGGAATAAGCATTTTCAGTCAAGGCTTCTTGCAGCTGTGCATATACGTCGGGCTCTTTGAAATAGTGTTCGGACCGGCCCAAGTTTATATTCCACAACAACCAGGTGACTGAAGCACTGCATTTCGGGTCATTTACGTGGCAAAGAATACCAGGCTTTTGAGGTTTTCTGAAGCTATTGCCATACATCGATGGAAACCTATATTGTGTCAGCAGAAACAGCTCGTTGGTAATGTGACTATACCATGGTGACATAATTTGACTATTGCAATTTTCCCTATATTTATCAAACATAATGGTTTTACATGAACTCAAATAAACAGTATCGTTCTGCAGTATGCACCATGTTGAGAAGCAGCGAAATCAACTCAGACATAAATCATGCTATGTTGCAACTCTGGCTTTTCTTTTCATGATATCAATATTCATCGAACTGCAACCGTTTTGTTCATACATAACTTGTCCTAATATGACCCAATGTGTTTCACACAATAGACTACAAAAATAAACAAAAGGGCTCACGCAGATGCAAAAACCTAGTGGAAACTGAGAAAATGAGCGCACAAATATGCCTTTTTACTATTCAGGCGATCATATGAGGTTTTGTTTTTTGGAAACCGATATAGTTCATTGTTTTCTCCAGCATATCATTTCCTACTTGGTGACAGAGAAAACAAAGTGAACCAAAAGCTATCTTTTTTAGTAGCATGTACAATAGATCCGAACTGCCGAGAAATTCCTCAATCCTTTCAGTAGATCAAACAAAATTTGTGTGCTCAATTCGTGAATGAACTCGTGATGACGGCTCCATTCCGGATGCGTATTTGGATAATCATTCACGTCAAAACAGACAAGTCACTGAGTAACCGTGAGAAATAATATATTGGTTGCATCTCTCCGAATATTTATTTATTTCATACACTATGTCAATCGATTTCTAAAAGAAAACTTGTAACACAGAGAAATTACTTCTCGATATATCACTTCAGGCATTGGCATATAAAGTACTGGTTAAAAGAGAGTATATGCTCAACTGAAGATAGCAGAGAGTGAGTAAATGTGCAACAAATCCGGTAACTTGACAACATGCTTCAACTTGATGAATCTTGTTCGTTGTGTGAACGACAATGAATGTGAAATGTGTAACCGAATGGAGTGAAAAGACAGGAGTGAAAACAAATTGAAGAAAGAGGTGTGGGCTGGGGAGAATTCGTACATGGGAACCATAATCAAATCACCTATTACGGCCACAGCAACAACAACTGTTGCACGAGGTAACCTTGCTTACACAAATCCGGCCTCAACAGTAGAATTTTAATGGCTTCTGACGTCATCAGCAACAGCCTGCGCAATCCTTTCGCGTGAACTCTAGGAGTTGTCAGGACTGATCTAAAAGCTGTCACCGTGTCGATTTGATGTCCGCGATCCACCGGATGTTGTAGGAAGGCGCTATTGATAGTCCGAACTGTTCCTTTGCGTTAAGAAGCCGGGACGTGTTCTGATATCCTCTTCGAGAGGCGTCTCGTCATATGTCCAAAATACCGTCCACAAAAAGGACACGTAAAGTGATATAGAACAAAGATTGAGATTGATGAGGCAACCTGTCCTTGGATTGTTGAACAATGAAAGGCTTCGTATTTGTTAAGATTTGTACATGCGCAGCACGAAAGGACTTCCCGGGGGTCTTAGGTATGTGTAACTCTAGTATTTCTAAGGTTTTGTCTCCTTTGAACGGGACAGTTAGAAAAATATCTTTTTTATTGGTCATTTGAACTTTCATTTTGAGACTCCTCTTTCCCATATGTTGACGAATAAACGGTTCTGGATAGCTGTGTTTTAATAACGTGTCACTTACTTGTTCGAGTTCATGGAATTGATGCACATTTACTCACTTTCTGCTATCTTTAGCTGCGCATGTACTCTTTTTTAACCACTTCTATATATGTCAATGCCTGAAGTGATAAATCGAGAAGAACGTTCTTTGTGTTACAAGTTTTTCCATGAATCAATGGGCATATTCTATGATTTGAAACACGGCCAGCAGCCAGATGGGATAAAAACCTCATTAAGTATTTGAAGTACACCGCCAGTTTTGTTGAGACGAAAGAATCAATCGAGTTTATTGAGGAATGTGTCTGCCATAATCGGTACCCTAAAACCTACTGGAAAGCACTGTGCAGGTGTCATGCGATACCCAATATCCGATCACTCAGACGTCATGCTCTCAATCAACTTGACGCTGCCAAATCCAGTTAAGACGAAATAGAGCAGCTGGTGAATAGATACAAAACGAACGTTGCAGAACTACGGAAGGTCATCGAAAATAATTTCGGGATTTTGTGGATCCAGTTTGTCGAAAATCTCAGGAAAAGAAGCGAAGGAACTTCCTCAGCAGTTTGGCAACAAGAGTACCACCGTCCAGGTTACCGGAAGATCCTGAAAGGTATGTCTACAGTCATTTTTCTATGACGCTTAGTAAATTGCAATATGAGGTTTATCTCTCGGACGTAAGTTTTGCGCGACTCAACCAAGTTATCATCAGGTGGAAATTGAAACTCAGTTTGAAAGCCTAATGAGCCAATTGCATGACCTGGTACCAACATCATCTGACTCAGTTGACGTCAGGAAAACGTCACTCGTTTATGAATGCCAAAAGTATCACGCTACTGGATCTCCGATGAACGGACTATTATCTAAGCAACATCGAGAAGCAGTCCAAGACCTAGTGAATAATCAACATTTACTACTATCGAAACCGGACAAAGGGTTCGGATGGTTTGTACTAGACCAAAGAGACTACGACAGAAAAATGATGAGTATTTTATCTGATGAGAGCAAGTTCATTTACCATCAGGGTGAGGAAGACAAAACACAAGAAGCCGAGACTAAGCTGACAGAGATCGTGAAGCAGCTCAAGTCACAAAACGATACTTCCAAAACGCTGTAAGACAGGCTTGTGCCCTGCGGCTCACAACCACCTAGACTCTATGGGTTATTAAAAGTACACAAACCAAATGTACCCCTAAGACTGGTGATTGACATGAGCACCTCAGCCTATCACTCCACAGCTCAGTGGATTGCAGAAATTCCTGAACCTGTGCGCAAGTCACTAGCGAAGTATAGTGTGCAAGATTTGTTCTCTTTTGTGGCGATGATAAAACATCAGGATCTGTCTGAACGGACTAGTTTTCCCTAGATGTCGAATCCCTATTCACAAAATCTCCGTTGATCGAGAGGGTAGAATTCATCTGTCTATACATGACCGATAATGATATCAAACTCGACATTCCTGTGGCCAAGCTAAAAGAACTAATTCTTAGATGTACATGGAATATACGATTTCTGTACAGCGGAAAATACTACAGGCAGAAGGACGGGGTAGCAATGGGATCACCACTTGGACCCCTTCTGGCTGATATATTCTTAGCAAAACTCGAAAGTGGACCACTACGTAGCACCATTGACAGTTTATATATGTACACCAGATACATGGACGACACTTTCATAATTTGCGACCCAAAAAGACATTACCTAAATACTGCGGACATCCAACAAAGCCCACGCAATGACCAAATTTAAAGTGGAAGTAGAGACGGAAAATTTTCTCGCCTTTCTTGATGTGGGATTGCGTAGAATGGAGGACGGACATATAGAAAGGAGGGTGTAACGGAAATGTACATGGTTGGGGCAATACACACATTTCCCAAGTTTTGTCCCCTTACGATAAACAAGAAATCTTGTGAGCTGTCTAACCCACAGCACAAGAAACGTCTGTAGTTCTGACATGATTACCCAAGAACTCGAACACATACGTGACACATTATTAAAACACAGCTATCCAGAACCGTTTATTCGTCAATAAATGGGAAAGAGGAGACTCAAAATGAAAGTTCAAATGGCCAAGAAAAAGGATATTTTTCTAACTGTCCCGTTCAAAGGAGACAAAACCTTAGAAAAACTAGAGTTACACATATCTAAGACCCCCGGGAAGTCCTTTCGTGCTGCGCATGTACAAATCTTAACAAATACGAAGCCCTCCATTGTTAAACATTCAAAATACTATATGTTTCCATGCCTGAGTTAATGTATCGAAAAGGAATATTTTCGTGTTTCAAGTTCATGTATTTATTTGATAAACTTGGAAGACTGATCGGCCCAGTCGAGGCGTTTCACGCACAATGTTTTCAGTGAGAAATTCTATCCGAGATGGATTTCACGGTCACTGAAAATAATCCATAAGTTAATATTACCTTCGGTTTTCTCACCCACAAATGGTTGAGAGTTTCAGTTAGAACCAAGCATTTTCATGTAAGTTCAGATATGTCCACCATGCAAGTCGACCATTCGTTGTCCGGGAAAAGAATACCACAGAGAGAAATCATCGATTGTTATTTTTCATTGCAAGGTGAAATCTTTCTACTACTCGATGCTTGTCTGATTAACCGTCGGTACCGTAGGCTTCACTAAACTCACTTGTGGCAGCTGAAAAATACAGCTGGAATGCAGCCCGTATAATGTATTCCGAATATTATCTTCCTCCTTCTTGGGCGACCAATGAGGCTCACTTAGTCATGTTTGACTCGCGTTGCACGGACACCAGAATTGCCTAAAGTTTACAACCCCAAGAATATTCAGTTATTAGGCGCGCCCTAAAGAGTAAGATTAGGTTGCAAGGGACACTAACCGAATACAGAGAAACTCTTCACTAGTTTAGCAATAGTGTGTTTCCACCTCGCAGGTTGATGATAATGTGTTCCAGCAATGTTTGATTAAGTTCTGATATTGAGCAGTGGTGGATCCAAGCTCAAAAATATTTCACTTATGTACACTATTTTGACTGAAGGAAATAATGACCCGATCTTTCCAAGGCACAGTGAGCTGTTTATGAGACCGATTATCTGGTAATTTATGAGATGCGACAACGGTAGTTGTGCAAATCAACAGAAGCACGGGCAAGCGGAAATCTCGCAGATGGTAACCTGTCGAAGCAAGTTGTTTGTCGAAGTTACAATACGCCTCAAATTTGTTTTATGAAAAGTATACACATATGTTTTTGTGTTTACGCACGTGCTTATATATGAGCGATCATTTGACGAGCACTGATCCACAGAATACATGTTTCTGTGCGTGCATACACACAGCCCGTCTATAACAGCCTTCAAAATCAAACCAAATACGTGAAATCATTTATAATCATTGGTGAACATACATAGAGTCAGGAATTTTGAATTCTTGATAAACGTATTCATTTTTCTACCTATCAAGACCAATACAGATTAAAACGCGCGTAACCTCAACCGCGCACAAAATGTGGCTGAAAAAGAGACCAGCGTTGGCAAGAAACCTCAAATTACTTTCGAGTCACTCATTGATGAAGTCACTAGTGGAGTTATATGTTGATTAACAACAAGTGCATTCACTTATTGCTCATGAATGCATCAGGTAATAACATCAGTGCAATGCTGAAAGTAAGTCTACGATCAATCATATTTCTGGGTGACATCTAGCCTAGGTAATAATAAAATATTATTATCCAAATATGCATGACCACTAAGAATTACTGATATTTTATTTTTTATTCACAGCAATCTCCCTGTTAGTTCAGGAGCATCAGTAGATGATCATCATGGATCCGTGATGGACTCGCAAAAGGTGACATTAGCAGGACATCTTAACTCGCAAATGCTAATTATGTAAACGGAATCTGACCGATGTATTCGGATGTGATAAATGGTTGATGACGGAGTGGAGGTTAGTTATACCTGATGGGCCACACTTACAAGGAAACCGGTCTAGCGTTGTCCGCATACTTCGTTAGGGCAGCTATTTACTAGTTAGTTCCAACAATGTAGGCGTGCATAATTGCTAAAAGAAACGTGCTCTTTCTGTGAGTTATACGGGGATGGAAGAGCGACTATACTGAATGGACAACATTGGTTATAAAAACCCCGTTTCAGGGAAATTAGTCATCGTTGTGAAAATAAAGTGATTCCCTAGAGTACGCACATGTTACGATGCAATTCTCAACGAAGCTTTCAGCGATATTGCGTAGAAAACAAATACATCCCGAAATTTCGAGATTGATCCGACGTGGTAGAATCCGGTTTGATTGTTATTCGAATGATAGCAATATGTAGGAATCATTGTGCTGAAATTTACATAACTCGAAATAATAGGGATTTGTTTGCGTGCACCATCAAATCCAGGAACGTTTCCAATAAATATTGCACTTAAAAACTGAGCCTCTTTTTCGACCTTTTGTGAAGAATAAGGGTAACTGCAAGTAAAATTTAAAATCCACAAAATAAAGAGAAAAATCTTTGATTTTTTATATTTAACATTGGTTAGGCGCTTCATAGCGAACATCAACATTGTTCCTTGATTGGATCCTGATTTTCGTTTGTCCTTCAGTACTTTAAGAAACCAAAGGCAAAAACATTTATCTACACGAAAGAGAGATTTTATTTTATGCAGCAAGTAACCCACAGAACTGAGAAGAGCTTGCAACACTTGACTGCAAATAGCCTGAAAATCAAATGCCTGTTTGTCTTTTGGTTACTTTTATTCGCGTATTCGCCATATCACTCATAGTTCCTGCTGAACGAGGACGAGAAAATACGAAATGCGGAACAATATTGAAGAGAAATCATCTTGACTGGTGTCAGATTATGTGGTACTCTTTGGTGTTATAAACGATAACTTTTCATCAATCTCCTGACAATAAGAAAATTATGAAGATTCGTTCCGATTTGAAGTATATCAGCCTAGCCTTCGTGAGCTTTGAGAATATATCTCACTTTACTATATTTACAACCTGAATGAGCCGGTTATCTGAGTTAAAACTATGTGCGTGACATTTAAGTGATAAATAGAAAATTTGCTCTATACCTAGGCTGGTGAATTTCATGAGAATCTGCAAATGATTATTTGAAAACCAACGCTGAATCTTTGGGTTTTCGCAGAAATACGCTTTTCATGCACATAGATAGAATAAACCTGTGCTGATCTGTATAGCGACTGCATGCTAATAAAATACAAAACCGAATACAAGTTCTTTCACTATGAAAATCTCCAGGTGGAACCATGATCGACAAAACCTCAAACCGTATGCTGATGTACCAAGTGAGAGTGATGCCTAATGAATCATATACATTAATGCGAATTGTTCCTCACGGCAAAGCCATGGTGGCTGAAGTTTGTAATGCTTCTTTGCTGATGCAGAAACTTAACAAACTGCTTGCTCACAGCGTTCGTTATTCACTTGTGGACAGTATTTTGGGCTGCGGTACAATACGGTAGGATAATTATTTAAATGTAATGGGCAGGCACGTGTGAGTTTTCCTATGTAGAACGAGGAGCACACACATGCACGGTAACACAAAGTAAGTTCTCTAACGATTGTCTGTAAAGTTCGTCGATACTTCAAGTGATCGCATTGTCACTGCTCTGGGGAAATGAGGTGGCGAGGTGCCCAATAGTCCACTTGTTTTATTTAGCAGATAGCATGAAGGTTTTGCAAACAATCATCACGTCTTACATCGTACTGAATCGGGGACAAGACTGGAGCACAAAAGGTGAATCGAGGGTCCAGTGAAATATCAACTGTCCTCGGAAACGAATCAGGCCACTGTTCTTGTATGGACAAACCGTTGTTAACTGCTGGCTGTGACTGATAGGTGGATCAGTGGGTGTGTGTTCCAGGATATGGTTATGACTGCGATGAGTGGAAAATATACTGTCGTTTTTGCTGTAATAAATCAACATGGTTCGAACCCAGATGAGTCTTCTCAATGGATCTAGGAGACTGGAGAGGAAAAAACACATATTTGCTAATTTCAGAATGGGTGTCTAGTATCCGAATGCAAAAAGCACGCTTTGTGAACAGCCGTGATATTGGTTCTGGTTCATCTTGCTGGAACCTGTATTACTATCACAGTTCGCAGGAACAACGTTGGGGTTTGTCATGGGGGATGCAATATGTGGACAAAAATTCAAAAATTTATTTTGCACGACAAATACTCATGTTATTCTGACAAGACGTAATATTTCTGAAAAAAATTACATAAGAAGGAGAGGAACCATTTACAGCTTGTTCTCATATGAGTAGAATTATGGAAAACCAGGTTGCACATTTTAAACGGAGGTTATATTCCACAGAAGATTTTCAGATGAATAGAATAATTTGCCTTTGAGGATTTCAAATCAGGGTTGTTGAAATTACAACCAGCCGGATTTTCTACACAGAAGTACTGACTATTCCAAATAAACAGGGAATTATTACCATTTTTCTGCAAAACATGTATTTCATCAGTATGTTCCCTTGATAACACAATAACAAGTCAGGTGATAGGGGACAAAACTGCTCCCAGTCATCTCGTAAACAACGAGATTTACTGAACTAGTCAGAGTTCAGTCCTCGTGAGACACGAACACAACAAATCCATTCAGCTAGATATTTCGTTCAAAAATAGTCACTGGAGAGTAACAAATTTTGTCAAACATTAGCCAGCTGTCAACCTGATCACGAGACAACACTTAAAACCAAGTATATAATTTAAAATACGCCCTCCCCCTTGCCTGTTGGTGTAGCACCAATAACTATTCCACTAAGTTGGTGTTGCTCATCCTGAGGTTCAGTTCACGGAACAAAAGTTCAGGTGACTTCGTTGTTTTCGTTTCTAGCACAGCTGTTATTCTCTTGAAAACAGTGGTTCTTCATAAAGTTTGCTTGTAATTTTCGGCCTCGTTTCACGTAAACAAAACCTAGAGAAGAACACCAGGAAGATGGTAGTCCGGATAATAGTCGCCTCCTTATGTGTGCAAGTGAACCAAAGTAGGATCTCATTTCCATTTTGATAAAAGTCATGACATGGGGAAGGATCACTGGAAATTGCCTCCAGTTTTTGTTTGTACTTTAGGCTGGATTTCACGGAGTTCAGTATTTAGGAGTCCATATGAGCAGGACCTAATCCAGTCGTGTTGAGTTTGCTATGCAGCAGCCCATAAGCACAAAAGGTGTAATCCGACTAATACAATCAATGCACGAAGTCAACAATTTTTGACCGAACCAACTGCTTTTTGAACCATCCACGTTCTTATCACCTACAAGAAATCATTTGTGACTAAGTGTTACGTGACCAATAGTAAATCAAATAAACGGAGCTTTCTGACTGTTCAGTAGCTCTGTTATTATTCGGCTTTGTGAAACGAACCGCCGCGATTACAAGATAAGATCTGGATCAACTTGAGTCGTTTTTACCGCTTGACCTCATAAAACATGCAAATGCGAACGATATGAAAATATTCATTGTCAAAGCAGAAATAGTTTATCTGGTTTTAACCGCAGTCAAATAAGTGGTTCATCTACCTGACTGCATATGACGGACGAAATGCTTGATTCTGCAACATTTTGATGGTTTTAATTTTAACTGTACCGCAACTAATTGATTTATTGTGCGATCTTCCAAAAATAATCCTATGTTCGTTTGAACAATATGCCAATGTACGGATACTTTTTCATTTGTGTTCGCGTTTGTCAGTGAGGCAACCAAACCTGAACGGAATCAGATTGGGACGATGCATCTGTATAGCACGCAGAACAAATAACGTATTTATTCTGACGGAAAATTAGGTTCATGTATATAGATTATAGATTCCAACAAATTTACAGCCGAAATGCTTGTAAACAACCGATAGGTAAACTGCCGTCAAACAGCAGTCAAACTATCGTATTGTTAGTTAACGGCAGCCAGTCACACCGAAACATGTGTGGAAATTTCTTTAATACGTATACCGAAGAAATAATTAGCTCGATTCGTTGAATTCGGCACATACTCAGTTGAGCGTTGAATTATTTTTACAACATCCTTTCACTTTTGTACTCAATGTTCGTTGTAGAGATTGGCTGAAGAATACGATCTACGCTGGTAAGTGAAACATGCTGTCTACTGCAATCAACAGTATCAGTTTTCCTTCCTTCTTTCGTTTATTTCTATCCAATAATTGAAAGCAAATTGATAGTTTTGTTGTGATACTTTCATAAGAAAATACACTATATGCTAGACATGACTAGGAAACGATTAAGCCAGACACGAACACACTAATTGCAACAGCTTTCTGAAAAAATAACGAACATAAACCAATGGATTAGCCGGTTGAAATGATGATGATATTCAATAAAACGGCACTGGGTAATCTTGAATATCCCAATTTTAGACTTTACGCTGTGATGGTTCATCATTACCAAGCATGAAGTTTCGTACAGATTAATATACACCACTTATAGTGATAGTTTAATATGAAAACAGTAAACATTATCGTTTAGTGGTGTGGTTTTAAAAACAAGCTACGCAAAAAGCTGAATGCCGAGCATCAATCATTTGATTTGCTGTAATCGTGAATGTATTCCGATTGCAAAATTTGATGACATCAAAAACTGTATGGTGCCTAAGACTTAAAATACAAAATTATAGATGAGAGATAAGCTAACATGGAGAATTATCTAACAGTAGTTCTACTGTTCTTGCCGTCGATGTGATTACTGCTATTGTTGTTGTCCTTTTGGGTAGAGTAGCTGCCTTGATTGTAATTGGGTTTGCCACTGTTATCCAAATCCCGAAAGAACTAAAACCTCTCTATGCAACCCAAACACAAGCATGGGTCTACTTTTAGGGTGAACAAGTCTTACCCGTTACTGTAATGGTAACTGTGGTAAGAAAATGTCTTTTTGCGTGCTGTTCCCCAACTAATTCTAGATTTTCCATGGAAAGTAATATTTTATTGTAATTCATTTCAGATTGTGTGCTGTGTGCTCCGGACACATCAGCATTGTTAAAATCACCTGAGTATCCCTACTTTACTATCCACAAGCACGGGATACAGTCAACTATGTTCTTTTGTTGAAGGAGGACAGTGTACCGGCGAGCCACAGTATGCCATACTGATGATCCGTTTATGTGAGGATCGGAACCCACTGAAACTCTCACTGAGCTCCGAATGAATGATCTTCCTTTCTTTATGTACCTTAGCAGCTTTACCACATGTAACCCACACCACATGGTCTCTGTCCAGCATTGTCATTGATCAACCATGAATCTTTCAGTTTCATTGATAACCAAATAACACGTCGCAAACAACACGAATGTAGTAGTAGCAGTTATCTGGAATGAACTATGGATTCTGAAAAGCTAAATGAATTCCACTTGTTTTTCGTCAGAAAATATATGCCAAAATCCAACCACAACAATCACATATTTATTCACGATTTTTGCCAATGAATATTCTGAATGTAATAATGAAAACACAGCAAAGGGAGAATAATAAAAGGAAAAACGAAGGCACGTCGTACAACAAATATTTGTTCGTGAAGTCTTATGCAGAACACACGATTTTTAAATGTAATGCAAAATAGACAAGAAATATTCAAAAATTGGAATAATTATTCCAACACAGAGTACACTAAGGGACTACTAGCTCGAAGAGTCGAAGAAATCTTGCTAGAGACAATACCTTGTGCGTGATTTATTCACAATGCTCACGCAAGACTCCATCCCTGTCGTGAAAAGCGTTTCCAGGCGGGCGGTGCCAGATTCCAATCCGACAGTGATAAAAGCGAGTCAACGTACTCAGTGATAACGCATAAATGTGACTTGGTGTTGTAATAGAAGGATCGACAAATGAGGTTTTTATGACATCTGTATTGAATGGACAAGAAGACAGGTGACGTGATGAAATCACGAATTTTGATTTTCTTTTGTTGTACGGCGTTTAGTACGTGACTGTTATCAACATTTAATTCCTCGTGAATTCATTTTATTGAATATATTCTTCTATCAATGATGCAAACAAATAGCAAAAGATGAAACTGATTACGTAGATCAATTTTATGCATAGTGCAATCCGGCAGTTGACGTTTGTACCAGGTCTGATTTATTCCATATCAAAAATCTGTCACCCGCTAATTATTTTCTCGCCCCTTAAATTAACAACATTGTATATGGAATAGCGACATCTGCTAACAGGAAGTTGACTCGGTTGAAGATTTGCTTGGGTTTTCGATGACCGAGGAAGGGTAGTAGGAGGAGAAGCTTCTCAAGCAAACTCCGAAGAACCAAATCCAAAATATTACAGGTACGAGCGAGAAAACGAATAGACCGCCCGACGACGGACTTGTGACCGCAGATGTGAGGTTAAACAAGAGTCAGCGAACTGGCTCATTGCCTTTCGCTGAGCTCGGCCAAGAAAAGAAATGTCGGTATAGGAAGCCTCTCGCCAAACGCGACTGCAATACTCAAGTGCGGGTTGCATTTGAACTTAGCTTAGCAGAAGATGAGCTGGTCTAAAGAAGCGTCTGGCATGAAATTGAAGATCAAAAACACGTGCGGCACCAGAAGCAAGCTGAGATATAAATGCGGAGCAGTAAAGATATATTTTACAGATAAACCAAAAAAAGGATATAAGCTATGGAAACCATTGTAGTTTGGTCGAAGGATAAGCATGTCGGGAACGAATGAGTTGCCAGAGAACGTAAGAGAGGAGAGATTCTAGGGAAGCAAACTATGCTACTTGGTCGTGGCAGCCTCAAAGGACAAATGTTCTCGGCTGCAATGTGAAAATACACTGATGCATTACGGTCACGACTGATGTGGTTTGCATGAAAAGAGTCCAATAAAAAAAGATGGATTGAGAGTGACCTTTTTTGGAAAAGGAATGTTTTCGAATGGATTAGTGCATATGAGATCGATGAATGCTCAACTAAAGAGGGTGGGCCTATTTACCGAAAGGTGAGTCAGGCAAGCATTCATGTATAGTACCTGAAGCTGGAAGGCTTCTACTCGGACGGAGACTACTTGCTTACTGAGAAAACGTGATGAACCACAATACGAAAGCGTAATTTTATCCAGACATGGACGTGATTAACAAGATAAAAGTTGTGGACTTCAGCAAAATAAAATGAAATTCATGACTTGAAATGACAACGACTGACAGCCCGGACACAGTGACTCACTGGTGAACAAAGGCAATAACTCCAATTTTGGGTATATTAGGGGAGTGAGGTGTATAGTTGGATATTTGAGTGTGGTATTTCTGAAGAGAGGGCTACTGGATTTTCATTCTAAATGAAGCAAAGTGAAATGGAGATTGGAACAATCATTGTGCGGGATCAGTTTAAGATTCAGTCTCAGAATAGTACTGAGGGCGACGAGATGCAACTTGTTTTACGAGTGGGCAGAGTGAGTGATTAAGTTAAACTTGAATAACCAAACTTGCATCTGAACCAGTAGCTTTGGTCACACATCACTTTTTGGTTATTCATTCATTCGTCAAGCGTTAGTGGCTTTAATTTATGTTTCACTCACGTCTTTCTCCCTCAGTTCTAAATTGAGATCGTATCCACTTTCTTGATAATTCACGATAGACTTTTCACATTCAGAACTGCATTTTTTATACGGAATCTCATATGGTCTCAAATACTGCAGTTAGTTACTTCCAGGTACGTACACTAATCTTTGTTTTACATTCGGTCTATTTTTTCTACTGTGATTATTTCCGGTTAACTGAACAGGACCTTCAGGATCTATGTCGTGCACTAATAACTGTAGGACGTGATCCATCTACTTCATTGATATATGATTTCCACTGAAATCTTTGACCAACATGTTGAATTTCTTTTGATCCCGGCTAGAGATAATCTGATATCCTCATTGACCGTTTCACATTAACTTATCTTAATGTTGCTTCAATTTATTCACCCGTTCTTTATTATTTCACCTCTCTTCAAGAATAAGCCTGAAAAGACACAATCCTCTAGTATACCTGGATCCTGTTTTGAAAAAAATGGGCATACGAGAAAATTCGATTAAACTAAAAAAGCAGATAACAAACCTGGTTTTACTTTACCTACTCTCTTCTAATATGAAATTCTAATTAAAACCTATCCGTGGGTTTTCACGAAAATATTCCACCCTCTGGAAAATCTAACTCATTATTTTGCGTCTTGTTTCGTCTATTTGCAGAAATGGCGGTATAGGGAATACGGTTACAAAATGAATGCAATCAAAACACAGTGTTCATGATACTCCAATGAGATTGGTAATGCCTCAACGTAAAACAAGCCTGAGTGAGTGGAACGTGGCCGATAGAAATTCACTGTGCTCTTGAGTTTTTGCAGAAAGGTGAATGACATTGAAAGTTGAGACGAGATGCTCTTTGTACCTACATTTTTTTGACAATCAATTTTAGAACACAATCCACCACCTAGATGGTGAGACCGTAACATATTTATCATAACTGCAACCATAAAACAGTGACAAACAAGACTGAATTCTGTTTTTGGGGAAAAACATTAGGGATGTCTAGTGAATCGACAGTATGAGTTAGTTATGGGTATCACATTTCCACTTTCTATTAAATAAACAAATGTAACTGGCATTTATTGCAACAGATCAACGCCTGTTTGGAGAAATCAAGATTTTCGAAAGGTAAATTTATTCCCAGTCGTACTGAACTACAGCCTAATTCCTGGTTACTCACCGCAGCGCACAGCCTAAAACTGTTTTTTCAGATGTCTTCATAAAACATCCCTCAGTTTGGTCCGAATTTGCATGCAGTTTGGAAAAGTTCACTTGGTCCGATGAAAAAAGCTCATGCCGAATTGTAGAGTTCCATGCGATAAAGCGACTACGTTGACAAAAATATGCGTATGAACTATTCAAAGTGTTAACTCTCATAAGTTTCCTTTCCGGTGTATAGACCACCACACGATTTGACAGATCAGTCACATTTTCCCCATACTGACCGATTCCGAATCCATCCAATCTCGATACATTTTCACCATAAATCCATTTTCTGGCATTTGCATGGCATACCGGTTGTAGCAATGCGTGTATATTCACCCAAAAATGCTGTAAGCAGTAACACTTATCACATATGTTTTTTAAATTTTCACCGACCATGTATCCGATCTGGCCTGTTTCTAAACCCCACATGAAACATTTTCGATGGGCTTCACAATATGGGGCTTCCGGTGCCATACATTTCGGATGCAACTGCTTTGTAACATGGTGAATACAAACATATTGAGGCATTAGTACTGTATTTAGGATGAAAATCAGCAGATGTATTATCAAGTTCATCAGTTATGTTGGGTATAAAATTTGAATGATCAAGAAAAGACAGACATAAACAGGAATTCAATCGAGGTAGTTACCAATCTGGTTGTATTGCATAAGCACTGGTGAACCATGGTTTGCTTACGTCGGTACCTTGAGAAATAGGAGGCACAATCGGTATACTGAACGTCAATTGGTCAATATATGTTTGGTTAATGTGGTTGGTCAACTCAAGAATGAGGCTGATGTTTCTATACAGTTTTGTTTCTAGGATCGGTCAAGCCATGCATCGTTCTACTTTTCAGGGCAAACTCACCAGTTATAAGGGAAGATGATTTGTAACCGACTGAGTAAGTGGCTTCATAAAAGCTTAGTTTTATATGACTCGTTTTGTGAATACATATATATATATAGATCCAAACTAGGACTCGTTGTCAAACGTGAGTGAATGAGTGTGTGAATTATTATTATTATTATTATTATTATTATTATTATTATATATATGTATATATATATATATATATTACACCCAAAGTGCGGGAGGCAAGTTGATAAACATCAGGTCATGTCTCATTATTCTGGTAAGTGATAAAACTGCGAAGTGCTTTGAGCATTATTTTTTTACATAAACATCCGATTAGGATGCAATGATTTCTCTGGTATTCATCCTGTTGTTTTGCACTGTGCGAGGTATATCGACGCGAATAAAATCTCGAAGAATTCACTGCTGATCACCAGGATACAATAGAGGAACATTGTTGTTTTTTGTAAGAAACAGTTTAACCCCTGTGAAATATCAAAAATTAAAGACTGTTCTATTTTGGGAATTTTAAATTCTACTTGCAGTTACCCGTGTTGCTCACAAACGGTCGAAACAAATGGCTGAGTTCCAAAATGAAATATTTCTTGGAAACGCATGCCTACATTGTTGGAACTAACTAGAAAATAGCTGCTCTAACGAAGTATGCGGACAAAGCTAGACCGGTTTCCTCGTTAGTGTGGCCCATCAGGTATAACTAACCTCCACTCCGTCATCAACCATTTATCACATCCGAATACTGTACGGTACTGTACGGTACCGGAGATTACTCTGTCTATCCTAATCCCAAGGCCAGGTGTGCATGAAGATGAGACATGCTCAGGCAATTTCACTGACCACCGAGTGCTGAGTTATAAAGCTGTGTCCAACCCAATGGTGTTTTTGTCAGATAAGCTTCCCGAAGTGACAGAGTCGTACGAAATGCCGATCATCGAAATATATGACGTTAGAAAACTGCACACGAAGCAGATTGCAAAATGTTCATACGCGATGTATGAAATTGCGAACCATTTAAACAAATAGTATGACGTGTCCAGTTCCGTTCGGTATCCGAATTCAGTCCACCTGTTTTCAAGTATCTGACAGTCAAAAGGACCACAAGTCAAAAACAAATTCATTGAAAGTTTGAAAACTGATTGAGCACTATTATATGTTGTTGCACGAGTAGACAGAGAACAAAAGCAAAGATAAGTACGAATGATTATCGATATAATACTGTCAATAATGACTGATGTGTCCTTAGAATGGGAAGATTAGTCGTTACACGTCACTACCTTATTAATCACATAGATGCCTTGCATGAATGAAGAGGTTTTGTGGAGTTGTCTTTTATGGAGAAGAAGCGAAATGAGAATAAATTTTATTGATTTTCAGTCGATAGAACATGGCAAGTGACCAATAGCTGTATACATTGTACCCTGACTAAGAGAAAAGCCGAATAAATGAGATCGGCTGATAATAGAGAAGTGCAGTCGGCCGAAATGGGACACTATCAAGAGCATGCAACATGAGATCCTTAAAAGCAATCTAGGCGGTCATCAACAAAACATCCGAATACACACAAGCGGATCCAATCAGTCACTGTCCGTACCCTGGATTTTACAGGAAAATGAATAGAAGCCGCTGGAGGGATGTCACACTCAACGGTTATGCTTGGAGGATGTAAACCGTTGTATTCACTTGTTTATCTGGAATGTTGACCACAATACCTTACGGTGCACATCGCCGAACGATGATGCAATATTTGCGATGCATGAAAATAAGAGTACAACAACCATTCTTTCCTCCCGGTCTTAGGAGCTTCTGCACGTGACAGCCGGTGACAGATAAAGTCTTGCAACTGGTTCAAATATCGACTCGTCCGTCGGCTCCTTGTATTTGGGAATATTATTCTTTCGGATGAATCCAAATTCGACTTATGTAATATACCTGGCTATCAGAACCTTTTCAAGTGGCACAAAGTTAACATCATCACGTTCTACGAAAGTAGCCATCAGGGTGATGTGAAGTGTGGCATCTAGTGAGAACTTCACCGTTGCCAATCGATTGGCTCTGTGTTCCAAACTGACTGTGATTTTAAAGAATATATTACAAGACACAATTGGAGATAACTTCAAAGTATGTTTCCACTAATCTTGCTACCTGTCCTGTTTTATTAGGACTAACCAACACCATTTAGTACCAACAGCATGACCAAAGAACTGAACGCACTTTTTCCGATGCAATGGATTCGAAGGAGAGGATCAATGTCATAAACAACACGTTATCCTGATGTATTCGCAGCATATTCTCAGATGAGGCTTTTGAATCTTTTTACGTGACACTAGGAGCCGAAGAACCTTTGAGATGTAAGGATGACGATCATAGGAGTTTGTGCGGGAATTCCGATAACTTTGCTGCAGGCTGTCGGCTTAACTTCGTATAATAGTGGCGGTCTGTTCTGCTCAATATGTGGTAGCGAATCGAGACAGTAAAAATGACAGAACGGTTATCAACATGTAGTCAAATCCATATAAAAATGTTCGATTTCTACACGTAATTGGTGTTGTTGTCTATAATAAAATCGGAGAGAATGAAGATAAAATAAATAAGCTAAAAACAAAATTTCCTTCGCCATTGCTCCTATGGCAGCTTCTGCATTTTCAAACGGAAATCAATCTGGTCAGAGCAACCTAGTGAACGGTTATATAAGGTACACGAAATGTCTGAACTAATGAATTTGATTTTTCTTTGTGGGGTTCACTTTGGAACACTGACTCCGATCAGAGCGTTCGAAGCCGATGTTGAACACGCTGTTGTAAAATGCTCAAATTAAACGGAATGTATCCGAGTGTGTTCGTTTTCTACGACGATTTATTCACTTTTTGGTGCAAGCAAGGTGCTGCCGCCAGGTGAATAGAGGCTATCGGCAGAAACTGGAGAGCTCTGGTGCATTGCCCTCCCGCTTGACCCTGACTAACGTGATTCAGTCTCTCGAGGTTTCGACAGTTGTAACACCCGCAGGACAAAACAAACATACAGCTGTCAGCCATATTGGTCCATCCAGTTTTTGACATTTTTCGTGCAAAGGCGAATTGGTAAAATGGGTCGTCTATTTTGGTACTCCAGTATTCCATGATCTTTGGTATTATAGGTGTATTGTAAACACATTCGTTCTGAAATCCGCTACGCTACAAAGGTTGGTTTATTCAGATTGGGTTTATCTAGCAATTAAAAAAGGAGCAAAAGACGAAATTCATGGAAAGGTTCTCTTCGATTTTGTGTACTGCTAATAGATTGATTCCATGTCTGCAGAAACACGAATGGCTTTAGGTGTGTGACGGTGTAAATTGTGTATTTACATTCACACAGACAATCGACTGATAGGTTTTCCTCTCAGGACCATCTAGGCGACATTCAAGAGATTTGCAACGGATAAACTCGTTTTATTTTTCGTCTAAGTTTATGAGCTTTCATCAGTTGCTGGGTGGGTTAGAGGAGTATTTTATGCCAGTTGACAGATGGCCTATGTCAAAAAGAGGTGTCATTTACCGCATCGTTGAGCGGATCAAACAACGTAATTTCTCTTTCGTGACAAGCTAATGATACTGTTTTTGTAGGGACTTTAAAAATTCAGATGTTGTTAGGTGGATCGATTCCCGAAGAACTAGTTGTCAAACACGGAAGTCAACATGCTGAAACTATGAACTAGCCCAATCTAGCGGTATGACATTTTTCTGGTTATTTATTCTTTTGAAAATCTGATGGTTTAACTCGTGTTCCTAAAAGAGGTTGTTTTTACTGATTCACGTCTCATTTGTTTTTAAAACCAATAAACTAGAAAAACACTGAGAATATTTTTCCATTCGCCATCGATGTGATGTTTATATGGGTTACTTAAAAGGATAGTATACATCGACGTTCATCATTAACTTGTAACATGATTCTTCACAATAAATTTAAAAATCCTGTTCACATACAAACCACTTAATTATTTGCGATTGAACAATAAAGTGCTGGTTACCACAGTCGTTCTTTGTGTATACTCATTCTGGATGCAATTTGGTGGAAGATGCACATTCTTTTTTCAGAAAACGTCCATAATGTGGCCGCTCATTACCCTGACACTGAGTTCCACATTGGTCTAATAAACCACAGCCAGTATTTTTGGTTGTCCATCCAAGCCCACTTTGACATGAGTGAGAGGGTCAGCAAGGGCCACCAAATTATTGTTGAAGTTAAATGAGCGACATGTAACGTGCAAATGACGTCTGAACTGAAGGAGTGCAAGAAAAGGGAAAAATTTATGAACCCGGTAAAGACATCGCCTATTATGTAGAATTCCTCTTGTTTCTTTGCGCAGATTGGCTGCTTTTTCTACACGGGGAAAATGATAACTGGTATAATTCTGTCAAAGCAGAGGACGATCAGAACTGGCGCCGTTTTATTTATTAATTTCAATGAATAATTGAAGATTTTCTCAGTGGCATGTATTCCTCTTTTTATTTTGGTAAATCCTGTCAGTTTTATGCATGAAATGTTTTGTGACGCATGTACCTTACCATTCAATACCCATGAAACAGCAAGCTGTCCAATTTCATGTCATCCCTTGGACTTTCTCTTTCATAATTGATTTACTAGCGAGAGAAAGGTAAGGGAAGTGTAGAGTGACGTCAAATAACTGTGAGAAAATGTGCTTAAGGCTGACGTAATTAAATATGCGTGATCCTATGTGAGGTTATTCAATGTGCAATACAAACTAATTTTATTGTATATGTTTGAGTGTAAATAACTCTGCACTTCTACGCGAATAATATCAAAGCGGAATGTTCAGATTTCCCAACACTGTCGTCGTTTTGCCGAAAAGAAAAGAAATAGGACAAAGTATAATGACTACCATGAAAATTATTCCAGTTCAAAAGAAAGTATTTTGCTTCAAGGTAGAAGGTTTGCATCGTCTCTTAAAAGATTTATACAAGGTGAGCATCAGAAAATGTCTGCATTTTCAGTGAAATATCCTTCATTTGGAGCAACTGCGAGCTATCGGCCGCTTTTAAATGTGACAAAAGCGGAGCGAATAAATAGACCGTCAGAAAGAACATATAGATTACATACAAGTAAAGTACTATAATTTTGACTGCAGGATTACAACAGCTTCCTTCGGGTTCGTACAAAAGTTGTGTACAGCAGGGGAATGTGTTTAGGTAATTAAAACTTATTTCAATGGCGCTATAGTTTTGATTTCAATGAGTACAGAAGTATACGGGTTTATTTCCATATTCACTTTTATATTAGTTTTTCACAAGAACCGGTAGAGTGGTACTCAGAAATGATCACATTATATTGTCCAATCCAGTTTCAGCCTTGTCTGAGGGCAGTCAATGCACTGATTCACACACACACACACACACACACACACACACACACACACACGATGCACGAGAATTTATTCACACCAAATAAATTCACTGAAGAATCTGAAGGATAAGCTTGGTTGATGTGTACGTTGGCAACTATAAAAAAGTGGGACTGAGAGCAAGATAGAAAGCTTTTAAAGGAATAATCCGCAGCAACAAATACTGCATACTATTTAGTTAGATATGAGACACAATGCAAATGGTAATAAGGTAATGTGTTCGGCGAATTGCAGCACTAAAAGCTTGATATGTTTGGTGCTTTTATGTTTCTCCTTACTAGCAACACGTATCCGTCGATCGCAAAACTTTTGTCGTCTTCCTGACTAAAAGTTCGGTTACCACGTTCGATATTCGAACACTTTTGCCTCATTAGTTTTCATTCACGCTGAAGATTTGCCGGCCATCGTCACTATCTCACGAGGAACAGATAAAATAATCGGTTTGAATGAGGACAATTTCATTGACACTGTTGTCGATGATTTAGAGGATGTAAGTGGAAACTATTATCGCAGCCAGTAAAATTACCGTCTCAAAACTGAAAAATATTAACATTCTTTGTTCCATTTCAAATTTGAAATGTAAGTAGAATTATGCATGTAATCGAATCTCACCAACACAGACACGTTTCCAGCTGAATACCGGTAAAAATGGGTTGCAGACATGATATCTTTTCTTGTCTTGTTACCCCTTTGCAAAACGCGTTTTCTCCATAACCACTTTGGAAACAGAGCACCGAGTGCACGGTGTTGATTACGCCGTAGAAAAACTTATGTAAAAGGTGTGAGAAGCCCATGCACTCAAACGTGGAGTGGTTCACTTCGACCGTTTTTCGATAAAAAAAATTCATTTCGAATTTCGAGATTTACGTCAAAAGATTTTTCTATAAAGCTCTGACGCACTAAAGTTTTACTCCGGATTTATTTCACTGCCGGCAGGAAGGGATGAAAATATTTGCGAATACCACGAAGATTTTCATACGAGGTCTAGTGACCTCAGAAAACCGAGGGGTGAAGGGTTATGTGATAGGAGAAGAGGGCCTGAAGAAAACAACCTTCTGATTATCAGATAACAGCACATCCATTAGAGAAACCTTACCTTTACCGCAATCTTTGAGTTGAAACTAATGGTTATGGGTAATTGGAACTAAAAACCGTTTGAAAAAGCCGGTTCCTGAAATCTTTTGTTGATCTTTGTTTATATCTTCTTCCCACTTTTGTGAAGCAAATAGGAAAAATATTAGGTGAGGGAGGTCTCTGACTGCAAAGTGCTTCTCTACTGCGAAGTAAGTGTTGCATGCGCTACCGGAGCATGCGTTAGCTGTGCCTCTCACTAACATGGTTCCAAACCTGTACCAGCCCGAAATACTCACGGCCTCAAAGAGAACCATCGAAAAGGTATTTTTTTATTTGAACTCAAATGCGCACGAGCTAGAATTGCAAGGAATTTCATCCGCTTTCTCGAGTTGTGTGTGATACACCCGGTTGAGCTTGTCCCGCCATTCTACCGACCAGGAAATAGCTTTATAATCTGTTCAAGGGAGGTTTGGATTAGGGAAGAAAAATCCTGGAGGTCCATTTAGAAAGCCAGAATTCTCGGGTGAATTTTATTGACGGATTTACCATCATCGATGATTCCTAAGCTTTTAGGACACAAGCTAGTAAAAAATGTTTTAGACTGCACAGCTTCTCTGATGCATCAGAATCTGGCTACAAGGCAGTAATATTTCGTCTTTCTGGTCTCAAAACTACCTCGAAAACGTGCTGTATTTTTGGCTAAGTCAAGAGCGATACCACTGAAGACCGTTACTGTACCGGGACTGGAATAAGTCTATGCTAAGCTGGCTGGCTGTCTTTGTTTGAAGTAAATTTAGCCAAACATTGGGGACACGGGAACAGTTTTACGACTTTTCCCCTAATAGTACTATATTATCACAATCGTGGAACTGCTTGAGTGAGTACTTCCTCGGTGACTCGATTTTGTGTCATCCATACTGAAAAACTTCGCAATCAGCAGTCAAGTATTCGGTCACAAGGTTATCCTGCAGATGCGTCTTCTCATGAAACATCAACCTTGGATGAATTACGGCGAAGTATTCGCAAACCGGACGTCTTGAAGCTCCAGCAGGAAGTGGGGTCGGTTAACTTGCTGACGGTAAATGTAGCAGTAGTGTTGAGTTATAAACATGTGGTGGCCTGTGGTAATGCCTTAGACGGAATTCGGTATCCCCAAAAAAATTTGTAATTCAAATGGATTGATTTGGTTACATTTATTCCGTGGTTCTTCCACTTTGAGAGGCTTCTGTACTGTTTAGGTAGAAATTTTGTCGGCATAACCAATTGAATTATGCTGAGAAATCAAAGAAGCCTAACGAGAGACAATACGTGGGTTCCAACAGAATCAGATCAAGATAACAAGCAGTTGACGTCCCAAAGGCACGAAATCCACTCGTTAATGGGATTTGCATCTGACTTTATTTGTCGGGATTGTATACATTGGTTGACGACCCTGATAAACCATTCGTGATGCGGGGGTCGAAAAACTTGTTATTCTACCGAACCGACATTCTGGACGAAAACATACATTCGACGCCACCTTGTTGTTTTACAATTCCTTCCACTATTTCACGAGTGCACAGGACAATCCAAAATAGGGCTGTTGTAGACGGGGCTGCCGATTCCTATATGAGTGGCCAAAGAACTTCTACATACTGATCAAAACAGATGGTATTTCTACCATCTTTATTGGCAGCTGGATAATACTTCTTTCATGGAGTTGGAGTGGACTCAGCCGTGCCTGTTTCAGCTCAATATGGTCGTTGTTATGAAAAACGATGTAGATTTACTTTTGCTATCCATCAGCCAGGAATGCACATAGGAAAAGAGCACATACTCGTAATAGTGACTGCTCCATTTTGGGTATCAGTCAATTTTTGGTCAGGTGCGGTTCCCCGAGAAATACATACAGTGAGAATGCAATACATTTTCTAGGTGATGTTGACGAGCTTTTGCTTCCATGCTTGAATAAGATACACAAAAAATCATTTTTCTGAAGTGCTCAGTTGCATCCACCAGCACAGACAGCCAATTACCGCATGGCAGGTTTAGATGTGGTACGATGGGCCGTCCTGCGGAGAAAGCCGGACTCAGTGGGACTAATCGTCTTGCAGTTAATAGTAGAGATACAGGGTTTCCCTTCGAAGCTGTTGATTGTTATCAGAGAGGGAGTTATTTGAACAAGCTTATTTTGTTTATTCGATCCAGCCCGGGTAGGAGCAGTGATTCAACACAAAGGCTTCGAGGTGAAGGAAATCGGGTTCAAACCTTAGGCACGGCGGAAGATATCCATCTCTGATGAGCTCTAACAAGAGCAAGGTTTGGGTCTGGTGCTTCTGAGTGCATGTAAGGTGAGAAGCCATTTCCGCGCGAGGGATGGGGTCAAAGGACAGTCAATCAGGCAAAGACAGAATAGACCAACAATGCTGTTTCCCAACTCCGTTTCCCAGGACATTTTTGAACGAAACTTTCAGTACTTTTATGACTAAGCTGACATATAATATACAACTGACCCCTGATACCAGCATCATGTGATACTGCACTCATACCAAACCAGGTTTCATGGCTCCCAGAAATGTGTGGTTTGAATCAACAGATCAGCGGCGGTCCATTTTATGCTGAACGACAACGAGAAATTAGTCACCTGCCCAGGGTGTTTAGAAGCAGATGGACGAAAGAGAAGATTTCACCTATCAGACGAGGAAAGAAGTGGATATGAAAAGATCAAAACGTAAACTCGTATGGCCTAGTTATGTTCTTATCGGTCGTGAGAGCATACGTGGCCTTAATACACCATGGAGCAGTTCAACTTCACAGAAGATGGGTGCACAAAGGACAAGCTCATTAGCCCAAACTTGCATGCGGTGGGTCTTTTGGAAAATAATCTTTGAGCTGATGCTCTTGCTTTGTGTGCACTCTTACGTTAAGTCAAGTCGTATATGTGCTTCATGCACCGGAGAATCAATATTCAGCTTCTATATAACCAATGCACCGCAAACATCCGCAGTTGGAAAATAACAAAAGGAGAAAACGTATCTTTGATGCAGCGAGTTACCAAAGTCGGTGGTGATGGTCTAATGCGATCAAAAGGATACTCCTTTGACGATCCAGTGGCAGATGCCGACATGCAATTGATGGGATCAGAAGGAAGGGGATGTATGCTATCTTTTAAAATCTTACGGCAGAATGTCCGATATACCTCGTGAAGCTTGGGTTTTTAAGTCAAGTCCCTAGTAGCTTTATGCTCCCAATTGGGTGAGTTCCCAGCCTTAACCCTCTATCTGTGGATATAAAAACACGGAATCGGATAACCATGCAAGTTAGGAGCATTTTGTTCGAACTAAACCTTTTCGCGTGTCTTTGGGAGCTTTACCTGGATCAAGAAGCAGGTGAAAGTGATACAGCGAAACGGAATTGCCAAACGCAGAAATGCGAGAAAATGAAAATTCGGACTTTGAGCGATAACACGCTGTAGACACAGCTTTTGAAAGTTCGTAGTGCACAGGACTGTTGTTGTCTGAAAGTTATCGGAAATAAACTGGCCACAAGCATGGAAGTCATTATCCAAGATACCGTCAACAAATGTGGAAGATAAGCTCGATGGGCAGATAGGACGCAAACATTTTTCGAACTAATTCCTCAGTGCTTTTCACAAGAAGATCTGTAACATTTCTTGTAAATCAGCACAATCACCGATCTACACTATTCCACGGGAATTCGCTCAATAACCCAGACTACCGGGAGGAGGTTTCCTAACTTCGAAACCTAAGCTTTGTTTCAGTTCTTGCATAAAGGGAAACGACCTATTTATTCTGGCGGCTTTGTAACCTTTAGAGTAACCTTTCTCCCGCATAACTCTATTCCTGATTTAGGATTGATACCTACCGACATCGGTGTACTAGAATTCCTTGATCTGTTGCAAGCATTCATCTGGGTCTTGGACACTCGGTTGCAGGGATGACCGTGTAGACAATGCTGCCTGAAGAGCTGGGACAAGTTAGGATTATGAGAAATGGGTACTTCACGATATTTCATTGACCGAACTTTGGATACTACCTTGTGGTCAAAGTGTAAGCAAAAAAACTACTTTCTTTTAAGTAAAGATGCACTGCTTTTGCACGTGAACACAAAAGGACAATAGATTCCAATAAGTTGATAATAGATATACTCGATGAAGTAGACCATTGAATGATAGAAGACAAAGAAACACTGTGTTCGGAAATTTGAAAGCTATCCTAGGATTTGGTCTCAGTGACAACACCTTCACTGTACTTGATCAAGAAATTATCAAAGGTTTGGGACAAGTTACGATTTAAAAAATGAAAAATGAAAGCGAGATTGAATGGCTCAGTAAAGTGCTCCTGTATTGACGGGCACAGAATCAGAGATGTCACCTTTGTGTGGTATGCTCTAAGTGCTTCTGAGGAAATAGTCTTGAATCAATGGTAAATGATACGGAGATATCCTTGTGCTTTGCAAAGCTGATCGCAGTGAAGGCCCATCAAAACAACTGTATGCAGTGTTGTATTCAAGAGATGCAGGCACGGATCCATAAAATTGACTCTTATGAATACGCCGGTTCGTATATTGTAGAATATGTGAATGGATAGGTAGACCGGTTATCGTCTTCAGTATTGATCACCGAAGTATTACATGTCAAACATTCTTCGAATAATGCTGGGAGAACAGCTTTGTATACAACTGGTTGGAATTTATCGAGATTGCTGTCTATTACGGTGACACAAACTGGTCTTCACTGGTCAGCTGTTGAGCTTTCTTGATTGCATTTGTCCCATATTTGGCGACGACTAGAATTCCCGGATACAGTGTATGTATGCAGTTTTCCGTTTAAGAATAAAGTACATCGTAATTTGCTTCGTCGTCGTACGATTTTGAACCAAGTAAGCACTTTCGTTTTGTCGTCTTCATATTTCAAATTAGGCGATGGAAATTTGATTAGTTCAAAGCAAATCGTCTCTAATGATCAACAAACACGGTAACAGAAGTTCAAGTAACTTGTCAAGGAATCATAATAAACTGAAACATCAGGGTTTGTAGAGCTGGCCGGAATCAATGTTTTAAATCATTTCTCGTAGCAATGTCAGATTTCCACATTGGAAATGCATAAACCAGTTATTAAGAAGGCGTGAAGAGAGCCAAAAGGTTTTTTTTTGTCCGCACTTTAAAGATGCTCATTTTGAGTGAAGACCTTTGGAGCGTATGGTTAAGCAAAATTAGTCCATGTCAATTTTACCTAGATGTTTTTTTTTCTAGAACCAAATCCTGGTCCCTGAACAACAGATTGAAATGTTCATTGCTGTCTATTTCAACACGTAGGATATAAACTTGGCTTCCTCTGTGCCTTCACGTCTCACAGAAAACAAACAATTTCCAGGTCAGAAACATCAGCGAAGAACAAAATCTGCTCCCATTTAATTATCGAACAAGTCCATACCAGCCTCGGTAAAATGCGTCGTAGGCTTCAGGTGGAGTGCAAATCCTAAGGCTCCAGTTCACCGCTGTTGACACGTGCAGATACGTCCGATCAAACTGCACGCAACAGCCACCTTTTTAGCTTCGTTCAATATTTCAGGCCTTCAAAGCGAATAACTATTATCAGCATTTGGTTATATCATGGGATGACAGTTGATGTTCTACTGTATTATATTTCATATATTAGATAGCAAGTTTTGTTTCACTCAGTGATTCTCAAAAGGACTCCCCGACCGTGCACACTCCATTTGATTCAAGTGAGATGGCAGTTGTAAACCAAGTGCACAGTACTGAAGTCCAAGGATGACTGCGCGGAAGATTACCGGGCACGTATCCCTGATGAGCGGCAATAACCACGAAACCGGTCGTGTGCTTCCAGGGAAATGTTGTCCTGTCATCCAGGAACGATGCTATGCTAATCATATCAAATTTGAAAAAAACCGTAAAATTGGACGAAAGCTTTCGATTCAATTTTCTTCTTTACTGTGAACAGTCCTGTAAGTTTAAATTTCAGTTTTGCTTGCATTATATGGAGTTTAAATGCACATTCCCGATGGTGGCTATTCTGATTGTGTGAATAATGGCTCAGATTTAAAAGACACTAGATATTCCACGATTTTCGTTAACATTCAAGTGCGTCACTGTTCAGACTAGTTGCTTAGTTAGCTAAGCACTTAGGTGTGAGTATGCAGGGTTGAGTATCCGCATACGTTAGCTCGCTTATTGGTAATTGCTCTCCACTGATGACAGTCGAATAGGATGATTTTACCAGCAAACACATTGAAAAGTATTCACGAGTAGTATATTTTGGATTGCATTCAGAAAAACATGTTCATTCATTCGAGAACCTCCTATTCATCAAGTACAGATAAGGGAAGTCATCTATCAACTCACCTCACAGCAAATTCGGTCACGGTGACAAAACTCGTCTTAACAAAACAACCGCCAGTTGCCTGATCAGAGAAGCTCAATTGATTTGGTCCTCTCTTACGATCAGAATGAAATCCATCGTGTCTAATTTCCGATTAGCTCCTTCTCACAGGACGATGTCGTCATGCAAATGTCTTTTGTTGTCTTATATCACTGATGTCGCAGAGTAAAATGATAACCAGCATGACTCGCAATACGGTTTACTGTCACCGTATTTTTTGAACATACCGTCACTGAATTCGTCCATTGTGTCACCGAAAATCCATCCCTGTGCTCAACGCGGGCGATTCTGATGCAACAGTTCATGATATTTCAGCCTCACATCCGACTTGAATGGCTTTGCCTTGCTTAATCAAGAGTATTATCTTTCTGATCCTGTACACAGCAGTATTTTTCAGTTGTCTCGATTATCGTTACAAAAGGTGGGATTTTTAAAAAGATATTCGTTTTTCGTACCCAATAATCAAACTTCTGCAATATAACTTTGAAACCGGGACACGGCGGTGGAAGTTACCTGCTTAAATTAGAGTAGCATCTTTAAGCAAAATGTGTCCTAACTGCAACTAATTTAGTGTGGATCTAGTCAAACAGATGACTATTAGGCGAACTGAAAATGGGTGAACTTCCAAATAGTATTTCGAGTTATATCTACTCCATATTAATAATCCCAGTAACATGAACTCCATATGCATTATAAGAAAATGAACTTGGTACTAGTTGACTGCGAACAACATCAAAGTGGTCAACCTGAAAGTTGAGATCCTAATGTCTCATATCATTTGGGTGTTCTTTGGGGAAAGATGATGGAACGAATTACCAAGGAAGAACAGAAACGTGGTTGATTGATAAATCTAACAATGGTTGGGCCGCATGCCACCAAGTCACAGTACGAAAAATAAGAATTGTCAAAAGCCTAACATGTTTGGTGATCTGCAGTGGTGCACCATCAGTGCAAGGCCGTTTGTCATCATGCATCACGCGATAAACTGCATGAAATTGCAGCTCTGTAGTTTTTTAAGTGAAACGTTTCATTTTCAGACAAATATGAATCAGTATTAGCGACTTTTGTTGCTGTTTTGAGTAAACTGTAGGAGATAACAAAAAAACAAGATCACATAACAATACCCGAGGGGTGCCTCATGTACCAAGAGTTCATATTTGGTGACATGGTTCCATAGTACGCAAACTGTAGAATGAAAGGAAGCATCAAGAAACCGAATATATTACCATCACAGATACGCAAACCCAATAAAAATTACTTTTCTGTAAAAATCTGAACTGCATTGGATTGTCATTTGGAAGAAACTCGAATTTATACAAAACGATTTATCCAGAGGACGAAGCAAATATTTCAAGGGAAGAAAGAAAACAATTGCACAACAGAAGGTATACAATCAAAATTGTTTAAAATGAAATAATACGTGAAGAAGAGAGCGAAAACCTTTGCATGAGAGACTAGACAAAAAAGAGGGGAATCCCGCAAAAAGTAAATCAATATTGAGGGAAGTGAAAAACAACACAAAGCAAAAAGCAGGGGAAGCCCGTTAAGTGAACCACCCAAAAGCCAGCGCCAAAAGCAACGGTGCTTTTCCTGAAGAACGTTTCATTGGATCGGACGGAATTGTACTAAACGCTCATAGTAAGAACGGTCCTGAAGACTACGGATTATTGTCTGTAACGAGACACACGGACCTTGTCCAGGCTCGAATCGGGGACTTCTCTCTGTTAGACAGATATGATAACCACTACACCACGGGCCCATGATTGAAGCAGGCTTGTTGGAGCCTCATATCCAAAGTAGAAAAACCGTCCACCAAATTACGACCGATCAATAATTCTGAACGCACTCTTGAGAGATCCTTCATCCCAATACTAATCAGGTTCACATTTAGCAGAACTGCAGCTAGCCAAATGAAATCCAACTACCGTCAAATAAGAACGCACTAATCTTGGCCCACAGAACTTGCTTCACACCAACCTATTCGGAGCAGACAACAGATATGTGCTTCACCGTCTGTTCAATCCTCCGCTCCGGAGCCCAAACGTGAACCAGTTACCACATTTCCTTATCCGCAGTAGTCACAAAACCAACTCTATCGTAATAAACAGCAATCATCGCCTGAGGAACTAACCAAATCATGCACGAATGACATTTACTTGCGGCTGACCGATCAAGCTCTCTATCATTCCATCTTTCTACTGAGTCCATGTTGTCAGGTGGTACCCAATTTATGTTAGCGGGGCAGAAAGTCGCTTGTAAAATCCTATCGAATATGACTATAACGTGATCTTTTCCTGTGGCAATGTGTTAGAGCTTCCGTTTTTTGCCTGTACCTTTTGTGCGTGATTTGCCGTCGTGAAGCAATTTTTGACATTTTCGTTCGCTCACTGGATTTCTGGTCGATCTGCTGGGTCAGGTGAACTGTCGTTTAAGTGTGCTCTTATCGTTGCAGCAGCAGTTTCCGAAAGTCCTTTGGTGTTTGAATTATTTTTTTGAAATATCACAAAACTCGGTAACCTGAAATATTTGTTTAGAACACACAACTGTTGGATAGCTTTAGAGAACGCAAATCCTCCCTTAGTTTTTACTGTTCAAATTTTGATGAAAAGTTTCATCTTTAACCGGAAAACAGTCTACTCACATGGTTTTGGTCATAAAAAGCTGGTGCAATCTTACTTCACACGGCTTCGACAACAATTGCACTTGTAGTCTGTTTAGCATATTGCACCTTCATACTATTCAGAACTCATTGTGGTCTGCTATTATAACTTACTGGGATCTGCGTTAAATGTAGTTGTTTGCTGTACCAGGTATTCCGCTCAAAATGAATATGATTGTCTTTTCCGCTTAGCTCATAAATTGACTAAGTTTTCATCAGTTAAGGTTATCAGAATTTTGTCGTTCGATTTGATCTAACCGGATGGCTAGTTTGATAACTGTCGGTTGTAAGTTTATTGGTTTTTCATAGCATGACTTTAGGAACTGCATAGACATCACAATCGTTCAGGAAAGTCATGGAAGATTTACTGGTTTGTGGTTACAGCGTTGTATTGGGCTCTCAGTTACACATTTGTCGCTGGGACTCAGTTTGAGCAGTCAGTAATCACACATCCATTTAAGATGCATTCGGCTATCCGGTTCGGTTTTAATTGCTTCCTGCACCAAAACTAAATGGCAAAGGGTTTATGAGATAACATACGTCTATTTTTAAAAAGATAAATATTAGCTCCAGTCCATGGGTCCCCCTGGCATACAGTACTATAGCACCTGCCAAGAATCTAGGTCAAGGCTTGGGTTAACGGATTCACGATCCACAGGACGCTGGTTCAACAGGACGAGGAATGAATAAAGTCAGGGTAGTGGTTTGTCGTAATAATAACCATCCAATCAGAATAAAGGTTATCTAATGCAAGGCTGTACCAACTTATCTGTGTTGCAATGAATTGTGGTAGTAAATATGTCTTCCTATATAAATAGGTGAGTTCTAAACTTATAGACCAGGATGACTCAGATGTGGAGTATTCTACCCACAAGATTTAGTGGAACGGATCAGAAAAGATACGATGCAGAGCTCTTGAGTTTTATATGAAGTTTGTTTCAAATAAATCATAATTTCTCCACCGAAAAGTTGTTCACATAGGTGGAAGAAGTAAAATGTTGGTGCATAAAATAAAACTTCCACGGAGTTTCTAATGAATTCACATTGTGAGAAAAACCCAAATGAAATGAAGCCCTATGCAGTCGATTTCCCGTTCACTTATTTAACTGATGACAGTAATAGCGACGTTATCATTGAAAGAAATTGCGAAATCTTGTCCTCGTCATAGTGCTTGAGAATCGGTATTGACAGGAGTGTGGTTTCCAAATACGAATAATGCTTTACGGAAGATGTGAAGACATAACCAGGGATCGGAGTACAGGCCGTTGGATCATTTCTATTGACTGCATTTGGATCTCATTTAAGGTTTTGTAATACAACATTATAAATTTTCCAATTATCCCACCACCAATTACCGTGAGCAAATAATTCCGTGATCTCCACATAAAAGTGTACTCAACATGAATATTTCAATAGTGGGGTTCTGACGAAATGAAGCAGGATAACTTCATCGTTATGCCATAAATTGTGCTCACATGAATTCACTCACTAGGAAGACAAAACTCCCAAAACCAACTTAATAATTAATCACCTTCCGTAATTTGATAGGAAGTTTCCTCCAAAAACGCATATTTGAAGCAGATGGTAGATCACCGAAAAATTTTAATTCAACTTTGCATTTTGCAATAAAAGTGCGAAAAGTTAGTGGGAATCCGCTGATTTTTCAAACTCATTCGGATAGGTTTCTCTAGCTCTGAAAAGTATGCTTCTATTGCGTTTTCGAGAAGGATATGCAAACCAAATGTGATTTTATTCATTTTAGAATTCCGACCTATCGGAGGACGTTGATTTTTAATTTAAAATTGACATCTACTAACACTGTTTTCTTTGAGGCACTATTAAAAGTTCACCTGAGTTGCTCCCTCGGGTGCCCAGTGAAACTACCAAAAAGAGACTTTCAAAATGTGAATCAATAAACCGTCCGATGGCCTCAATACCCACCCTATGTACCACTTAATTAGGCGGTAATGTTTATAAGTATTGCTCACAGCATAAGCCTCTTTCTTTTACTACATTTCGTAAACAACCACGAATCGCGGTCATTTGTCAAACTCTTAATCACGTGAGTATCGCGGAAATTGTTCACTTCGAAGTAGGTTGCTCGCACTGTGACGGAGATACTAGCAGACAACAGGGCAACGGCTGTTGAAGACGATCGTTATTTGTGTGGGTTATCTGAAGTAAAATTATTGGAATTATCCGAAAGCAAATATCCAAGGCATTCATAATGTGTTCTCAATTTTCATTTGATACTGGATATGTGGTTCTGTTGACTGCTTCTTTTGAGGTTTTGCCTGGATAGATGACGGTTGATCTCCGCCTAAAAGGCGTTGTTGTCTTTGATGAGACCACAATTGAAACGCGAACAGAAATGAAAACGTGACAAATTAACATCTGAACCCAACGAAAGTAGAGGTGCGAACTCACATAAAACAGAAAATTCCAGGTGCATTTCTTGTGAATTACAATAGTTTCATAATTGTCCTATTACGCTCATTCTTTGTTCAATAAAAAGGTATTTCTATTGTGTCAATGGCAATCATATAGCAACTCGTAATTATAGCTTTTGTTATGATTCTTATGATCTCATACAAAATACACAGTTGATCCCCGATTTAGAGGAGTTCTTCTCAACTACACTAAGGAGATGGAGTATAACTGAAATGTTTAGTTGTGACGGAAAAGTAGCAGTTCTTAGATATTTGCGCCATATAATGTTTGTGTTCCAGCAGGTTCACTACGGCAGTACCTGTGGATATCCCGTATAAAGTTAGTAAAAATTTACGTTTCAGGGCTCGTCAGAGTCGGCGAAGTGAAATGAAATTCGAGATTGTTTTAGTTCCAGCTTTCAAAGCCAGTAGCAGTGTTGATTTCAAAATGCGTCATAGGTCATGCTAATGAACAGACCACTTATAACCCAGGACTGAAGCTCAATGTTTGTTTCAACCAGGTAATGAGACTAATAAAATTTCATATTTGAAGTAAGGTTGTTAGTGGGTGCAAAGGAAAATGGGTTTCCTCATCTACTCAGTTCTGTTCGTAGAAGACCCAGAACGAAACCGTTCATAACAATATAAAATGGCCAATCCCTAACTTATAGGAACTATCCTTTTCAATCTTAGGTTCACGTTCTATCTTGGACTTGATAAGTCTCACGACAAATAATCAGCAGGTTATTGCATGAAATATCTTTCTTATGATGGTCCATGAATTTCGTAACCCTTGTGGTTTCACTGGTGTTCAAGTACTAGGGAAACAACATAATTATACGTAATAAACTTGCCTCAGTTCCTTTTGCTGCGGACGTAGGTTGTTTTAAATCTACGAACTACCTAGTTTCAGAATGGCGGAGACAACTGTAGTTTAGGCACTGAAATCGTCAATAAATAATAAAAAGTACATATTTTCCTTCTTCTCTTGTTTCCACAACCCTTTTTCTAAGACCAGAAATTTCCGCTGAGTTTCTTTTCCCTCTTTACAATTTATTATATCTTACAGTCTTTGTGCCTCAGCACCGATTCTGTTAGCGAAATCCATTGCTGGAGACCGTCACTGACACAACTCGCATACCATTCTTGTATAGTGTAAGCTCAAAAGTTTAAGGATAATATTCTCAGAAGTATTTTGGAATTATATCCAACTTAGATATACGTGATGGGGTAATATCCGAGAGGGTGTATTCATCTGACCTGTTCTTCCCTCGAGGGAAATTAAAAGGCAAATATAAGTCCATATATATGCCATCTGAAACCGGGATAACAACTGAGCTTTGGGCTCCAAATAAAAGCCAAGCGGGCCCCATATATCTTCATACCAGATAGGTGTTTTCCAAAAACGTTTTGCTCCACATCATTCGTGGAACCACAAGCTAGATACGGACCCTATGCAAGGTGTTTATTGATTCGTGCATTGTGTTCGTGCTTTGATTTTTTCGACTGCACTATCGACAGACATATCGCAGACTTGCCCGCCTGAACCTTAAACGAATCCGAATTTCTTGCACAAGGCCGGATCTAATTCACGGCGCGTTTACCATTATGTTTTGTACATTCCCTGTGTAATAGGGAAAGTCGTTTTTAAAAAAACCGTTTTGAAGACACCATTCGGAAGATTATTGTTTTGGTTTTGTATTACGTGTTTCTCAACTATACCACAAGTACAGAATACCATAGGTTCGTTACAACAAGTTTACGCATGACTGGATTCAATGAACTTTGAGTCTTGAGTCAAGCATTTACAGCCATTACATGTCATGGGATTGGCCTTCTTGCCCTGTTCTCTCTGGTTCATTGTTCTTAGTCGGACAAAACATCGGATATCACGGAGGCAAAAGTTACTCGAATTTTCATCAAAACTGTTTACTTCGTGTTTTATTGGTGATGCCTGTCGTCTCTAGGTTAGTGACAGCGAGGTGCACAACATATACTAAAATTATTGTTTACTTCATCATATATATCAATTCGAGTGCAGAAAATGTCGGCCTTTCAATGTGCATTGTCACTCTGTATATGATGGGGCATAATATGAAGCCAGGTCAAGTCGAAATGTGGCTTTCTTCATTTCAAGGGATGGATTTTTAGCACACTGCTCATCAGTAAATTATTCGTTGGACAAGCATGCTGTATGCTCGAATAAATAGGGTTGAATATAATAAGTACTTCGTCAAAACAACGGTAAAAAAGATTATATACTTTTAATTGAACATAGGCATTCTCCATTGGTAATTGAAAACAGAAGGTCACATACCAACAAAGTGGTGGTGGTAACATTCTAACCTCCACAGTGAGAATGTAGTTACATTTGGATATATAATGAGATAAATTTGTCGGCATGAGCCTTTGAATAATGTATAAGATAAGGACTCAGTACGATCAAAAATATGAAAGTTATCATCAGGCTCGGTCCCAATGGTGAGATCATTATGGTGCTTCCTCGGATTCTTATCACAAGCAATTGGTAATATACGAATGTAAAATGAAAAACGAATGGAGACAGAACGGTGCCCTGAAGTAGTCTCATCTTGACGGACAAACAATCAGGTCTGTCTCTGTTAAGTGCTGTGAATTTACTTTTATCTCTGAATTAGTCTTCAATCGTTTAGAGAAGATGCGGAGGTACACATGTGTTTTGTAACTCCGATGCCCGTAAAGGCATATCAACGCAACTGAATGCGTTACACTTACCGAGAAAAAGCAGGTGGAGGCTTTACGGTGCTATAACGGGAGAATAAAACGGAGTTGACAAGATATGATAGAGCGTCTACGGTAGAACTTTCACCGCAGTTAGCAATCGTAGTCGTTCTCAGTATCGATGCACGACTTAATACGTGTAAGAATAAATTCTTTGAATGATTTAAGAAGAGCAGCGCGTACAAATGGATGAAATTTACGAATTTTCTTTCTTGATGTTCGTGTGATACTAACTGCTCTTTAGCGACCCTCGATGGTGACTTCCTTAACGCATTTTCAGGATGTACTGCACTCCTTGAAAAGGGTTGGTTGAAGTTTGTCAGATTCCACAGCTTTCCTGATCTTAAGTTCGTTTAGCTCGGTAAGCACTTGAATTGGTTTGACAACGTACATGCCCAATTCTGAGCTTGGGTCAAAACTGAATTTCCATATCGTCTTAGTGTGTTGATGTTGTTGTAAATATTTGACTAAGGTCTTTTGATTCATTCTGAGGTACGTGTCACGTGATGTTCATATCAGGGAGCGTTTTCTTCAAGTCTTCACCTGGCGATGACTGAAGTTTTCAAGTACACTTTCTGTGTGCAACCTCCCCAGTTCTTGATATCAGACAGTACCAAATATACGTTATTTGCCTCACTGATATACTGTTTTCAACCACGTAGACACATTCTCCTTGAGAATGAACACTGAATATTTTGTGCAAATCTAATTCTACTTGCTCTGCGATGAAAACGTTTTTGTCAGTTTAGATGTGAATACAATTCCTCAGGAATCCGTGTTCCCGAGCATATATCCATAATTGAAACTAGCTTTATTGGCCGTCAAAAGAAGATATCAGTTATTCACACTACAGTGATTTACAAAGGACGTTTGTTATAATGTGAAAGTTTTAATGTTATTAAAATGGTTTCATTGGTAGATGCAATACGTCAACATTTGTTTTACCGTGGGTAACCTTTCTCAAGGTGATTTTACATTCAAATAACTGTGGGAACGTTCGCATATCAACGGATTTTTGGTTGTGTGGTTTGTGTGTGCGTGCGGGTGTGCATGAGTGAGTGTGTGGACTTTCATTTGTGCAGTGGGTGAGTGATTCGCTGACTTTTACACCGTGCGTATTGATGGTGGCGAAGTCAGTTAGTTATGTGACCATTAGGATATTTATTCGCCGGTGAGGTTAGTGTTGTCCGAACTCTGGAAATCTCTGCCCCGTCATTGCGGTTGAAACATGCCGAGTTGGTGCTCATTGACAAAGCTTCAGCATATTTCCGCTCAATGCATGTTCTGAATCCGAGTTGGAGTGTTTTGGTTTTCTCGTTATCTATGCTGTGACCCTCTACTACTATGGCGTGAGGTGCGATGGCTGAGTCAAGCTCCAGTTTTGCTAAGGAAGTCTTGTCAGAAGGTCTGCATGTTCGGCTATTCTGATCTTCAGTTATCTATTTGTTTGTCCGATATACTCAGCTGGGCATTCCTTACTACAAATTTTGTAGATGCGGTTGTTTGGTCTTGCAGGCTGGTTAGGTCGTTTGCTTTTGTGAGGTGGCGTTTTTGAAGTATCATCCACGGGGAAGAAAGTCTGCATATGCCCAATTGTTTTCTTATAATGTATTAGTTATTATCTTGTAGTACGTTATTTGGGAGCATCAATTCTATTTTACGATCGGTGTCATCGTTGTAGAATTTTTCAATTCTGTTGGCTAGTTAGGTAATGAGTGTTCGTGTTACACATTATAGATGAGTTGAACTGAAATGTAAATACTTGTTTGAATGTGGAGGTTTTCTATGTAAATTGATGTTGAACTTCCGCGATTCGCTCCCTTCCAGACGACAGTCTAAGAAACTGAAGACTCTACTCGTATTTTCTATCTCCAGTATGAAAGTAACGGAATTGCACTGCTGGTTGAGATAGCGAAGGAAGCTCTCGTTTTGTTCTGATTCGATATCCGGAAACGTATCACCAACATATCGTATGTGGAGATATAGGGGGGAAGGATGAATAAAAGTCACAGAACCCGTTAGTTTCATTGACTACCGGGATAATGGCAGACGATTGAATTTTTCACATTTGTTCCATGTATTGGGTCATAAATCGATGTCAGCATGCCATGTACTGTAAAGAAGTAAAATCTTACAGGTAAATTACATTTTACTGCCCCCATATTTCGAAATCGGCAACAAAATCTACGTTATTACAAACCATTTGCTCGGTCAATCTATGAATCCTCCAGCCTCCTTTAGGTTGAGCTTGTCCTGAAATGTAGAATGATATATGGCCTGGCTGATTTCAGAAACAAAACTGTATAGAAACCTTACCTCGTTCTTGAGTTGGCCAACCACACTTCCCAAAAATAAATTTACCAGAGCCGCTTAGTACCATGATCATACTCTGTGTTTCTTAAGATACCGGTGTAAGCAAACTATGGCCAACCAGTGCTGGGTCATGGTAACAGAACTGTCGACTACTTCGATTGCATTCTTGTTTGTGGTAACACTTACTTGATAATTCAATGGAACCTGAGATACATTTTGCTCACTTTCTTCCTGATCACAGTACTATTAATTCGGTTTGTTTGCTTTCATCGTGTCACAGAGCAGTTAAAATTGCAGCGTATGGAAGCGGACGTCCCTCATTGTTAAGCAGATCGAAAATGTTCGAATTAGGGTTTGGACAAAGGCCGGTCGGTTAAAAATATAAAAAATGTTGACCACTTCAACTGCTCACAGCATTTTTGGGTCAATAGGCACACCCTGCTACAACCGATTTGATATCCAAAGGTCAGGAAATGAATCTATGGCGAGGAAGTAGTGATATTCGATGGATAAATCTGATAAAAAAAGAAATTGACAGGTCAGATGGTGTGATAGTCTATGCCCCACAAAGAAAGCTTTTGAAAGTTAACACCTTGAACAGTTATCACGCTTATGTATGTCTGAACCCATTTGGTGTCCATCAGTATAGTGTGAACAGAAAACAATCTATACAACCAAGGGTTGCTTGGACGAAATTGAATCGCAATCTACATGAACAAAATACGGTTTTCTATTTCACAAGGCACGCATCTATCAGTATACACAAACCGGTAATTCTAGTCAAGCAAAATTGGAAAATACTCTCCACGTACGCTGGTGCATATATATGCAGTTCTGTTTGACTTCACCAATAGCCGCTTAGTATATTTCTCGATTGTCTTATGCACCCGCACATTGTGTAGTGCTTTTTTGGTAAAGGGGAAACAAAGTGCAACTGTACAAAATCAAAACGGGCTTAAAATTGCGAAGACGTTTGAAGCGTCCCTAGGTGGATCTATAATTTGAAAAAATGTGAGATGGATATCCTCATGGTTTTTTAACTCTTATTAGGAATTGATGAATAAACGTTGAAACAATACTGTGAATTTCGTACAGTTTACTGAAATGATTTCCGATTATTATCTAAATTGTCACCTTAATTGCTATTCAAATAATGTCATTTTTTGTATCTGATACCATAATACTCGCAAAATAGTATTTGCATTTGAATGCAGACCTCGAACAGACACGACAGATCTTATGTTTCTCGGGCGCTGCTGGATTTACTGAAACGGATAAATATAAAAGTTGTCCACATCCCCGAATTGATTATAACCTCGACATTAACATATGACACTGCTCTGGAAAACGTTTCATTTCCATATTTGAGTGAGGATTTTCAGAGCGATATTGTAATGAGAAAAAAGAAATCTTCTTCCACTTTATCAGATAGATACGTCCTGAGCGTACGCTTTCATCGGTTTCTGTGGAGCTACCTACGTTTGCCGCAGAACCAGGTGATCATCTGAAAGTGTTCGTGAACACCATCCGGTTTTGTTGAACACATGAGCGATCATGACAATTACGAACGCTGTGTTCATACCTTGTTGAGCCAAGCCATTCAAAAGAAGTGATAAACGAATTTTGCACCAACTGCGCAGCCCCGGGAAACTGTCAAGAGCTGTGAAATGTGGCAGTTCAGTCACAGCCGAGACTGTGAGTAGTCGACTCTGAAATTCTCCCCTGTGTGCTCAGAAACAAATTGTGCAAGCACTTAATCATTCTTCACTTTGATCAATTTCACTTGACCACATTCAAGTGCACAAACGGATCTGGATCATCAGTCCCCTTCACTGTTTTGATTAATGTTTGACGGTATGTATTGGTAAAAGTACGAATAAATGAAGAGGAGCTTCTTCTCCGCACTGTTTTGTTCTCGATATGTTCTGCGGTTTATTTTTTTCCATTTAAAACGTCGCATTTGATTGTGCGCGTGTCTTCAGTCTCCTGCTTTACCTTACGTGGTTGTGTTCTCAACAGTGTGGCGAATACAGCCTCCGCCGATCCAGTGTCCCTACCTGGGTTTTCACAACCCGGTTGCATTTTGTGTACATTCACACACAGACACACACACGCGCACACACACACCTGACATTGCTCCTGTGATGCGTTGTCCTCACACACCAAGACGCGCAGATGCAGGATTATCGATTTCTGCTCCGTGATCGCTGTCGCAAGCACGCTCTCGGTATTTAGTCTTGCGGTAACATGCACACACACTCACGACCGCCACATGTGTCAAAGACACAAGGACTGACGTTTATTTATCACGGTTTCCCCCATACACCGTTGATCTACAGCATCACACACACACTTGAAGCGGCACTAATGATCACTGCCCACCAGGGACAACTGAAACAGGCACGTACACACTCGAGCATTCCACTGCAAGCACGCGCCTAACACACATCCAATCAGCTTCTAACCTGTCACGGGTTGATCCGCTCAACCCGCACTTCTCGGCATTCTATCTCACTGTTTGATACGAGTCGCACTGATACTTTTCGTCGTACTTTTGAAGATGTTCAATTGTATGTCCATTTACCCTTTTTTTGCTTATGATTATGAAGTATAGAACCGTGTTCGACACAATCAACGTCCATTGACAGCGCGTCTACTAGGCGGCTGGGATGTGACGTAAATTGATCCAAACAAAAGGATCCCAGAGGGGCTTTAACACGGCTAGGAACACCAAAACTAACAAAGATGGAGAACCTGATTAGCTTTGAGTGGGCGGCCGAATTAAACGTTTACAAATGGGAAGAGTCCTCGTTTTTCGCAATAATATGATTCCCACTAACAGAACAATTCAAGCTAAGAGATCGCAATTCCAAATTCGATGTGCGTTTGCAATCACCGTCAACAAGGTTGAGGGCAAATCTCTGGAGTTTTGTGTTTTAGATGCGGATTGTCTCTCACATAGACAGTTATATACTGTTTGTTCCAGAGTTAGGAAAGCAGACATTATTTTTACCCGGACAGTAATGAAATAACAAAATGTTTAGTATGCACGCAACCACTGCGAAAATCATCGTATTAGAAACGTGCGCTCTCTCTTCCCTTTCTTCTCCATTTGAAGGGAATGAGCCACATTACCGCGTGGTTGGGTATAGTTAGTCTCAAGTAGATTTTGTTGACATCATCCAGTAGTGCGAGATATTTGTGCTTGTGTTTTGTACCATTTCCTCTATTGAACTCGCACCTATTTTCGAATCGGAGTATCTCATTTGCTTTTGGTCAATTTCCCCGTTGTATGAGTTTCATTCATGAAACGAAGATGATCAACTTGTTCAATTGCAGCTATGGATGAATAATATAACACAGTTATGTTGGTGAATTTATAGATGTTGTTCGAAAAGTCCCTTAGTGCACAAGGTAAACGACTGATTTTTCGAACAAGTTTATTTTGATTGAAGCCTAATCATGTCAGCGAATAACATCAGGAAGCCTTTCTCAACTGATATTCTAACAACAGAGGGCAGGTTAGAATATAATGGGTTCGGAAACTTCAAAATTTCTTTCTGAATTATCAATGACTCCGAACATTATCCCATGTGATTCACGCCTGCAAACTCTGAAAGCCGAGAGAATCACATGTACAGGGCGGTTAGACTCAAAATGGTGTAAACACATGGCGTTTGCTCCCAGATCTAGCCAAGTCATATCCTACTAACAGTCCCGTTCGTGTAGCTGCCACTATTGTGCGAAATTCATTGAAGTTATTAAGTGGCAAATTATGGGCAGAGCCTTCATAACCGTGCGCCGTATCACTGACTTGAAGAGACGAACTCGACTCAAATGTGATTCCGATTTGGAATTGTCGTACGGGCTATTCTATTAGCAGCTATTGGTAGATCTCACAAACAGACTGATGAGTAAATTTTTAAAAGGGGCCTTAGCTTCTGAATTATTTCCTCCAATATGGCATCATTTTATTCATAGTCAATCAGCAGTGATTCGTCGCATAGAAAGTGCATTTTACATTACAGACTTTGTTACCTGCAGGCTTCTCATTCTTCAGCAACCGCAGAATGAATGAAACTTCATTTGTACACGACAGGGGACTGGAATAATCAGACTAACCATCATATGTTGCTCTTCTATGCTGAGAAACATAACAAATCCCTCAAACCCAAGACTTGTGTGCACATTAAGATGAGCTATTACTTTATTCGCTTACATTCGTACCACAAATGTTGTACTATGAAGGAAAAGTTATGAAAGGCAACGTGTAGTCCACTCTGGGCAATATTCCGAACTTCAGCCCAACTTTATAGCCATCATTTAACAAGCTAATCACTAATTTAGATACATATCTACACATGAAAATTGGTCGTTAGGGGTCTAAATGCACTTTATCTGTGCACTACTGTATTTGTTCGTCTTCATATGGCTTTCTTTTATCTACCATAGTCGGTAAAATATGGCTTGGAACCAGAAAATGTCAGTTACACGACAGAACCTCGAAATTCGTGTGTAGGTTGATGCTGATTAGTTTAACTCATGATGTTTGCTTTTATTGACAGATGGGTAATTGTCCCAAGACATTTGAACTTATTGGTCGAAATTAGCATACAATGAAGTCATGATGTGGGCACTAACGAAATGGTCCTGCTGAGAAAGCAAATTAAAATTTCTAAAATACAAGTCGTGTCTCCCCTACGCCACTCGGTTGAGATCTGGTGTAACAGAGTGGAGAAAATTTGTTCCTTTCATGGGAGAAATATTGTGTTTTAAATCTTCTCTTAAATGCCTCTCAAATAAACCCAAAGAAAACGCCCAAAACCACTTGAATATGTACATTGGAATACGTGTAGGCTATACCGTATACCTCCTGATAAGAAACACCAGAGTTGGGCACATTCCACATATAGGGACAGATTTTGATTTCCCCTCAGTCACTTCAAACCCTCACTGGAAGATACCTAGTAATAAGGGATATTTTGGTCTTTCCTGCGAGTATTCCTTACTCGACAGTTTTACTATATATATGTGAACAAGTGGACTTTAGATAAGCTGCTTATATCTAATTTATTGCCCTGTCTACTGACCTGCGGTAAACATTCGTGTCAGTGTTTCGCTAAATGTCTGTGAGTATACATCTGCTGGTAGGTGTGTGCATACGCGTGACAGAGCATACAGAGGAGCAGTGCACGAGCAGATACTTTACTGTTGTATTGTTTTCTATTTTATTATGTAAAATTGAATTTCAATGTGTTGTATTGTATCGGAGACTTCAAGAAATCATATTCCGGTCAACATGCGAACCGCGAACATTGAAGAGAGCCAACAGGAATCGGACAAACACACGGCTGATGAAGACCGGACAGCGGTGTCTTCCGTGATGCTTTCTTATTAGGACCCGGCAAGATTACGGGCGAGCGGGAGAGTAAGAGTGGGAGAATAGATCGACGGACGACAGGAGGGATGACAGCTTGTTTGGCACCAAAGTCCCACAACCTATGAAATTCGGAAGACAGTCTACGTAGTTTTATTGCCACTGTCAACAATGTGGGAAGACCACCGTGAATTATTGCTAATTGTAACGCCCAGGTACTTGACCGATTTAGCTCTGGAAACAAGATCAGTGTCGATGACCGAATGCATATTAGGGCAAGACAAACGGGAAAGAGAACAAGAACACTCGAAACATTTGGAAGTATTGAAAAATGGTCCAGAACGGGGGAAAAATGATATATAAGTTCAGTATAAGTCTCAGTTTGCTTTTATTGGAGATAGATCGAGAGATCACGACCCGATCGTGTATACTTAGACGTATTACAGGTAGTACAGTGGCCAAGTAGATAATATATGTAGTGAAGAGGAAGGGGTAGAGAAAGGCAATTTCATGACCACCGGGATTGTTAGTAAAAGAGCTTGATATATCTGAACGAAATTCAGCACCTTGAGTTCTATTGGAAAATCAGTCATTTGACTTTAGGAGTAAAGAAGTCAGACGGTCAAAGACTCCGTCCCTTAGAGATATGCAGAAAGGAAAGCCGAGTCTTATACTGAGGTCTTTATGTATATATATATATATATATAAAGATATTATATATGCCACTGAATAAATGAGAGTTAATGTGTAGCTCATAGCCACCTGTTGCATAGTTTCACAATAACTGTCTTTCATCTCTTAGAAGGGGATCAGTAAAGTCCAGTGAGTTTTCATTCATATTATTAGCTCTATATGAACTCGCATTTATCAAGGAATTTATATATAAAAACATGGAGAAATATTTCAAAAGGACTTTTATCTTTCAGTTTTATTTCAAAATCGATGGAACGATTATTCGATTTTGGCAGTATTTTCTTTTCTTTCTTAGGTATGCGATATTTCTTCTTCCACACAGTTACCTGGTTCCTTTGGCTTCTAAAAGGACCTCGTATTGAACTACTGCTTTCACCCCAGGGGAACTAAGAATAAGTTTTCACACTGAATTACGTAGTAGGAAATCAGCGAATGAATGTCATGAAGATAGTGTTTCTTTGACATGTATCAAAATCTGCCATTCGGATCGATTACTAAGCACTAATTATAGAGGCATTTTAGTACCTATCAGGTCTGCGTGATTTCGGGTGATGGACGAGGTAATTCAGCTCTGGTCACAAGTTATTGTTTACCTGTTAACTGAACTGCATTTTGGTCTGATTTTTAAGTCATACGAGTTCAGTCCATTCAACTATTCACCTAGCACTCATGCTCTGTAGTTCCTGTCGCTATCTCCCGGTATTGTCTAGTGAAGGTCAAGGGTAATAGAAGCATAAAGTTGAAACATCCAGCAAATCAGTAAGAAGTGGAAATCATGGAGGCAAATAAAGATTTCGAAAAAGACATCGCCACTAGCCATGACATAGCCACGTCACGAACTTTCCAGCCGTTTTACATGCGAGTCACATGGACTTCAACGCGGAAGTCAAACACTCCCTACTTGACCATGTCTGCTGGTCAAGTACTTCGTACATTTTACCTATGTCCTTGACTGAACATCTCAACTTACCTTGCAACCACCACCTTCCTCAGGAGGTAGTTTTTGCGTTGGAATGAGTAACACATGTCTCAGCTACTTGCCCTGGTTAGATTCGGTACCTGACGCACAGACTGAACTTTGGTTCCTAACGCAATACGTCTAAACTCAGAATTGCTGACACCGTGTTTCTATCATAATCGGGCAGTCTCAACAAGATATCTGTGCTCTAACAACGACAGACTTGCTCATCTTTCGTCAATAATAGAGATGCTCCCGCGCCTTAATAAAGAACCGGCCTAAGCGCCGCATGGTACTCTTGTACTTTGACAACCAATCGAATGACGGGAAAGAGCCACAGATGACCGAGTTTGGTAAAAGCCGAACAAGCCTCCTAAATACGCGATGACACTACATCCGATGCGTGTCTACCTGGTGAAAAATAACTGTCCAAGTGCCAAAAATGATCAACTCCTGATAGAGCTTCTTATGCGAAGACAACACTTGATCTAGAACGAACCCAGTCTTGCAATAGCATATGCCAATTTTAAGGTTTAAGTCGCATCCAAAACATTGCTACACTGTTGTTATGGTTCCCCAAGAGGGCTTGCAACCTATCTGGAAGTTCATTTAGAAGAACAACATCGTCTGCGAAATCCCAAGTCAAACAGTTCACTACCACAGAAAAAATCGATACCGCTATTCTAACACGAGAATAGAGCTATCTCAAGAACTAATTCAATTACGGAACTGAATGGTCTTCAGTTGAAAAGTGCTCAGTATATATAAGTTGCATTCTGACTTCGTTTAAAATCACATATTCACTGTGAATTCGCCAAGAAAAAACCGTATTCAATGCAGAAATGTGGCATTACTTGTGTCACGTAATGGTATACTGATGTGCTAGCGTTTTCCAATTATCTACCTAGGCCGTCTATGCACATCTCATAGCCTCCGTGCCTCACTAAGCAGGTCAGCTGTTCAGTTTAGGAACCTCGTCGACCCAAATTGTTCAGAACAAACATGAAGCATCTAATGCGACCAGTTTTGAGCTATAAATGAAATGTGCAGGTTTTATTAAAGCTATATCATCCCATTTGCTGACGTTTTCTGACATTGCCTCCCTGGAAGTATTCGCAATACAACCTACAACAAAGGATTTCAAGTTGATTATATCGAAGCATACCACGGTCTCTTAGAAACCCTAGTATAGGTCAATATATTCAGCAGTCACTTGTGATTTACCAACGGAAGCACAAAAAGTAATTTCCGGCATCCTCTCCAAATAACAAGACAACTTATGGCTCGCGTGAGCACCTTTTGTGTAACCCCAATATTCAGTATCTCGTGATGCCATCATCTGATAAAATGCATCTTGTTCTGATATATCATCACACGAGTAATTCAGTTTGAAATCTAATTTATCTAGCCCAGGTTTGAAATGATTTCATATATCTGGATATATGAGGGAGCTTAGTACTACATATTCCCATCGGATCGTGTCGAATCTCCGACAAATCTGAACAAATACGTCCCACGGACATCAGTTGTCATCAAGCTAGACTGTTTGCCTCCATGGTATTGTGAACTCAAATAATAAAACGGTTGTCAACAGTAAACAAGAATACAAATGGACAACGAGACAATATCCAGTACTGGACAGAAGTGTGCTCGTGTCATATGGTTTTCAGCCAAAGAGATTTCTATTCACGACAATGATATGGGTTTCCTCAAGGGAACAGTATGAGGGTTGGGATACGAGCAAGCGAAAGTGCAAACAAACCAACGTGAGCAATTTAAATAATAATATTTGTATAGGCGTTTGCATGTGATCAGACGTTTGCGTACACAGATATCCGTAGTTTGGTTCAAACACATTCACACTGCAAACTTGTCTGAACCTAGGGATGCGAGAAGGATCGAATATTGCGAAGATATTTATTGACACTCGCGCCCGATGAGGATTATGACCAGATAAGGAATAGTGGGCATTTTAGTCATGTCAATACCCGGGAGTAACAATAAGGAAAGGTAGCGTGTAGAAGAATGAGAGTTATACTCGAAAAGATCGGCGTATACTGCTTGCATACTGTCTGCATGGATTTCGTAGGTGAGATCTTTCTCGTGAGGCCAGGCATACTCAGCACAAATTGGCGAACATTTTGGCTAGGCGTGTTAGGTATACCAGTCTGATAACAGATAAACCTCGACGAAGAATATCGAAACCTTTCTTCAACAATCCAGCAGAATCAACAGGAAATCAGTAGATTAGAATAGAAAAAGATTGTGATAAACGAGAAGGGAAACGATACTTAGTTAAACGTCAGAAAGCTTGATCTTATAGGGTTAGTAGGCATGCCGGCTTAGATGTTTGTACAATTCAATATTTGAGTACATGCTCATACTTAGTATATAACCGAACATCTTCCAGCTTGTGGTTCTTTAAAATTGACAGGTGGATCACAAAGATAAGCCCATCGAGAAAACGAAAATTTACCTTTATGGCATTTGGCCTAATTTAAAGTAAAACAGGATTGAAAAGATTCTGGAGACGTTACTGAAATCACGGCTATATAATCCCTAGTTTCACCTTAATTTAGCAGAACAGAGAATGAAATGTCGATAGTTTTGGGTGGAAACTAGCTGGAAGTAAAGGGCAGTCTTGCGAAGCACCTCTGAATCATTAATCATGTTAGGTTGTTTTAAATCCTAGTCATATTTGCCTAGCTTAGCTGGTAAACGAATCAAACGTATATGCCGATAGCATTAGGGGACATCCCAAAGCTTCTCGTTTATAAAAATGTTTGGACTCCGGAGTAACTCAGTTCCGTTCCAGCAGCCAGCAATCATATTTTCTGCAGTGGATTTGCCTACTATCTACTGGTTACGGACTGAAACAGAACGAAAGAGGAATAACAACCAAGGTATAGGGAAAAAAGATTATAAATATTGTTATTATGTTGAAGCTGAAAGAATTTATTTGCAAGAGCCCCAATGATCGCGACACTTAGACATTTTCTCTGAAGTGCATAACCACTGAGTGAGAGAGTCTTTTGGATTGTCAAGGAAATCTAGCACGCCCTACATGGTCAAACCCACAGGCTCTATATCTCGTGTTTTCTTCTGCATAATGGACTGGCCAACCTAACTCTTCTTCCAGCCGGTACCCGCCTCAGCGAACAAAGTGCGCCGAGGGATCCTGTCAGGCGACATGCGCAGCGCACGTCCTAACCGTCTAAGCCTGGTGACCTTTATTATTTCATCTAATGATTTGGTTCGTGAATCATAAAGTGTTCCCACCAGATTTGAGCAACGCTAGGACGCGTTCGATTACCAAATACCACAGATCATCGTAGGTCCTCCACCCATAGTGGCCATGTCACTGATCCAGACAGACGTACGGGCCCGACGGCCGCAGCATACATTTGACCCTTCAAAGATAAACGTCACATGACTCACATTGGTAAAAGCCCAAAAGACCTTTTGTTTATGCTAATACAACTCTAGCGATACCCCACACTCAAGTGGAATTCCGCTGACCAGATGATAAAATGCTTCGCCAGATACTGAAGGATACTGTGTTGTACCGACCCAATCCTGCAAGGGCATCTTGCAATTTCAATGTGTAAAGTGCAAACCGAAAATTGCAAAGCGGTTATTCAAACTTTATAGAAAAGTTTGCAACTTTCCTGGATCCTCAATTAGAATAATGGTGTCTGTCCGTATATTCACGGTCTGACACCTTTCCACTCGAATAAGGCTCAGCGTCATTATCATCCTTCGCTAAAGTTCGGTCTCTAGGACCATACTCATGAATCAACTGAAGAGAACAGGTTGAAGGGAGCAACCCTGAAGTGCACTTCTTCACACGATTAACTCGAAGGATAGATCTCAGTATGCCCCAACTCGGTTTTGGCTTCTATTGTAATGGTTTTGTACAACGAAAACGAATTCTCCTGGCAATTCTTTCAGCAAGAGTTGACGCTAGTGAACTTTGTGGTCGAGGGAGTAGAATGGCGTTTCAGAATAAAAAAAATTGGGGACAGCGGGCCCAGGAAGGATGATCTTACTTTCCTAAATTCTTCGAGGGGTGACGTGATTACCAAAAACGACTAATTCAAAATTCGGCTTGATTCTCGCTCTAGCAATGCTCGCAAGTCTTTGAGGAGCGATAAAGATTATTTTCTAAGGGAAGTTTAGATACGATGCTAATACGACTTATTCCCTTGAAGTTTTCATAAGAAAACCTCCAATTCTCTTTGCTGATAAGCACCATCACTGAACCACGTGTTTTAATGAAATTGTTTCCTATCCCACACTAAAAATACAATCAGGAGCGAAACGGTTATTTAAAAAAGTGCATCGCATAAACTTTGCTGATCCGTATAGGTATTCGGTTAACGGGCAAACAGTATAGGGTCTTTGGGAGTTTTAAAAAAATACTTTGAAAGTTTTTCAATAGCAAACTGTTATACTGAATAGGACGGAAAACTCTAGGTGCGGCACAAGATTTTCAAGGTTTTCGGTACATGGACAAAAGTACCGGGTATCCCGCAGTCCAATTCTCGAAGTTGAGGACGATAGAAGATCAGGACCAATAACTAAGGTTTACTGTGGAGTAAAAGGGAGCCGATTACTTCTTCTGCAGTGAACGGGTTTTGTTCACCGAGATTAGAAGTAAAACAAGGAAGATATATAAGAAATGGTCTTCAGTATGAGCAGAATATTGTGAGATAGAACGAATCGGTGACGGATTACTGTTGAGCTGGTTCGCATGACAGAGAAGCTGTCTGATAAGCATTGTAGATAATGATTTCGATGTTAGTCAAAAATCCTGCCAACGAACTGTGTACAGAAGTCATAATACTTGGTATTTACTGATCACTTCTTCAATATTGGTTTGGAAAATTCCTGGGGGTATTCGCTCTTTATTTTTCGCAAACGATGGAGCATTGCGAAAGTCACTTAAACGTCTGTGGAATTGGCATACTATTTCATTTTTATATAAAAACATTTGTTGGGTCACCAACAAAACCGACAGTCTTTGATTCATACGGCTATTTTGCAAGCAGCACACTCTCAAGTTGCCATTAGTAGAGTCCAAACATTTTTGGAGATATGCTTCCGCGTTAACAAGGGACACATCCCAGTGGAGCCTGACTGACGTCAGCAGTTTATTTATACAGACAGTGGTATGTCGGATTTGGTCAAACTGGTTTAGTTCATGAGTTCCTTATCACTGTGAAATGTTTCGTCCTTTTCTGCATGGCTTTTTGTAACCTTGCAATCATTTAAACCAAAAAAACTATGCATCCTCATAGTCCAAGCTCTCCTCGGTTGCACATATTTTGCTTCAGTTTCATCTTGTATATGAATGGTGCTGATGGATACAGATTCTGTTCATTTCTCATATAAAAGACAAAATATAAAGCTTACAAAAACCCTCGAATACTCCAGATTGATCATCTGTTCATATTTTTACTTATTTGCGGACAGGTGTTAGGCCAACTGCGATATGTGTGACAAACATCATTTCACTGTCAGTCATACACTACTACAGGGTGCGTTTTTGCAGACACATGTTTTTCCAGAAAATTATTTACATCCTCCCAAGAATTGAAAATCTATTTTATCCTAGTGATAGAGTTCGGCTTGTAATCAAACAAGTCTCTTACAACGGAAATGGCCAAAGCATTGTTCTTTCATTCTCCATTGGAATTCCTTTTTGTCGATGCTTATCGCTGGAAACTACCCATTTCATAAAAAGTATCCCTTTGATTTTCTTTCAACTGCTGATTCAAATTCGTTTTATTTTCATGTATAGGTTGTTGCGATAGTCGTTCATAACGTGATTCTAGAAAATGTGATTCCTCATGAGGGTTCTTTTTGTGAAGTGATATCATCCTTCGTATCAATTAGAAAACTCGCATCGTTGTATTTTCGAAAATAATGACTGTTATTGTACACTAACAAGATGACCTGTCTTCGACAATTTACGCCAAATCAATAACCGTTCTGTCTTTAGCTCCACTCATTCAAACTCGAATTCATAACACCTGCCCTTTTAGAATTTTGCAGATGGACACTCAATGGAAGATTTCACAGAATTCAGTGATGGAAAAAGTACGTTGACATGGTGTGCACAATAATTTGTATCTCAGACTGAGAATACTGACCTTATATAGGCGATGAACGCAAATTAAAATATCCGCATACAAGGTGATTTTGCGATGTAAGACTGGGTGGAGAATAAATCATGAACCAACCTATGAAAATAGGCTTTTTATTCTGCAATGAACAAACTTGTCAAGGTTTTCCATTCAAACATCGACAGAGGCATCTAAAAGGTTGAATTTTTTGACCGTTGTCCTTCACAACAATTCGGTAAAAGGTAAACTATAAATAATCATTTTCGAAATTTGAAACAACTTTGGTTAGTTTCTCCGAGAGAAAGCCCTTGGTTTGCCTCGAAAAAGTTCAACAATAAAATCTACCAGTTTTTACAAGCGTGCCATTGTCATCAGGTCGGGATATTCATGGTGTATTCAATGTAGCTGAACCGAAAAGACTTTCGCGGTTTTGATGACATAACCGCATACAACACATAGAAAATTATTTGCACGACAAAACAATTCAACTGCAGTTTGAACTATACCCCTGATGCATCTTTTGGCTGCAATGTGAGAGACTGAAACAAAGCATTCATATCTGTTCACACTGTTGTGAATACGACCATCAAAATTGCAGAAACCATTTTTCATTTCAGCTCTTATCAAAGTCCATACCGAGTTTCATCACGCGATACACACTAAAATACGTACCGCTTTGCGAGCTTATTATGGCAGATGGTTTATTTTGAGATTCTAAAAGGTTAGAAATGTAGCACGAATAGTAAACCATAAATCAGAATGAATCACAACGGAATTTTTATTTATTCACAGTCACAGCAAGCATCCACCTGTATCAAGTTTAAAATCCCGACTCATTCGTTCAGATTACCGAGAAATGGAATTTGGTTCGGTTTGAATACCGGTGCGAAATAACCTCGATTTGTTTTATTTTTCTAGACATGCTTATTGCTCTATGGGCTTTTTATAATAACTACAATTACATTCCCCACACAGATCCTACATGGTTTCCATAAATTAAACCCTTTTTCGGGTTGAATGAAAAGTGGTCCTCTGCAAAAATGCTGTCACCCTTTGGTTCGTTCGGTAAGGTGACCAAATTCAAAATGGAGGACCAGCAACATCAGCTAATTAAAGAATTTACTAGTACGTTTAAGTAACTCAATTCGTTCATGTATTAGGTATTTCGCAGCAATACACATCAATCGAAGTAATACGAACGGCGTGTTACACTCTATCGAGAATTGTCAGTCGACTAGTGCATTGAGCAACGATAATTACCTCGCCATCGACATGTCTGACTTGTTTCTTCGGTAATGGCTCTTCATTGTCCATATAGTTAATCACATGGTTGAACCATCTGATCCTAAGTCCACGTCATCAGTTGCTGCTTCTGCCCAGTACCAACGCAATTTTCTGACCCCCAGTCACAGAATTAGATGAACGCTTTGACGCTCGGTGTAAGCAAGTACAACTTCTGACACACCGCCAAAGTCAAAAAGCATGATTGTGCACATCTATCAGTAAATGCCAGCCAACGAGTGAACCTGTCAACTTATTCAATTCACTTGGCTGACAAGGAAGACTCATCGCTCAGAGGAAGCTATCTACGTGAATTTAGTGTGTAATCCTTTTTTCCTTTATATTTTTCTTTATTTATGATTGTCGTTTATTGCGCGTTCCTTCGCTGTCTTAATTCATCCATTCGATCTTGCTCCTCAACAAACAAATGAATCCTCTTTGCTGTTCTTTTGATCCATAAACATAACGTCTCTCCCAAGTGCTGAAATTCCACCCAGATTCTCGAACCATCAATGATCTCGCGATTATATTATATATTATAGCAAAAATTGCGTATCTTATTCGGCACCTCAGAAATTAACCCAGTCCTCTCTGCTCAATTATCTCAGATGTGCTCTTTGAACGAGAATCTGACTGAAGCTCACGGAATCGAATCAGTGTGTATTGTGTGTGATAATTCAAAATGTACTGCACACTAATTGGAACACGTGAAGAAATATCTGTGGCTCTTACCGACGTCGCGTTCTCTACGCCCGAATACACGTGTGATGTCGTCAATCGGTCATACGTCCGGATTGTTTTGTAAAGTGGAAGTGTAGCTAATGCTGGGCTGTAAGAGTTTGAACGATTTATTATACTTCATACTGATTCGTAAATCAATTTTTCCTGTTTGTTTGTCTCCGTTATCCAAAGGTGATAACTCATGCCACTGTTCGGATGGATATAACCCGTTTTACCCTTTTGTTCTATATAGTGATGCATGGGTAGTGCTTTGAACTGATATTTTGTTTTGAATAGGAAGCATCCATCATGGATCTCCTACGCGTATTACAAGAAACATCGATAAATTCCCTCACAAATGGACCCTCTCACAAACTTCTCTGTTTCCGTATTTCTTCCACACATTCTTTCGTCAGAATCACTGCGGATGTCAAGCACTTTCATTTTATGTGAGAACGTGTTCGCTTGAATGAGCTTCATAATTTCAGTCGTTGCCTCTTTCATTGTTTCCAGTGTCAACCTTCTCCGGAGTATGAAATTAGGCAGTTCACATGTGACTTTTGACATGCAATCCAACCTATATTTCTTAGGATCTTGTAAAATATTGCAAAATAGCATTAGCCCGATAGCGAACGTAAGTGACATCGCTGGTGTCTGGCTACCAACGTCGTTCAGTGAGGATGATGTCGTTGTAAGTTAAAACTCAAGTGTATTCAGTAGCTGCGAGACCGGTAAAGGCTGAGAGTTCAGACCATTTGTTCAGCTTTGCAAATTAGATATCCTGCTAGCATATATTTTTCGGACCGAAATGTTTCTATGAATCACTATAATTCTATTTCCATAATAGGCTATTTCGTGTATCGCTGAAGAACATATACCTTGAGAGAAATAACCTATTATATGATAATGTAAAATACATGGAGAAATATATTCTTTCTGGCGGAACCCTTGCCCATTAAGTGGAAGTAGAACCGAAATGACCGTTGTCCGCTTCTCATTCCATACCAAACACCTGTTGAACTGACTTCCTATATTAGGGCTTCTGCATCGCAGATGTGGCCCTGATTCTGGTTTTGAACTCATCAGATTCATACTGATCCATTTCCACATTTCCAAACTCACTCCCACAAGGCTCACACATATTTCCGATATTCCGCTTAGCAAATAGCAGTACGTCCCATTTGAAGATGATCAAGAAGTCGCCGAAGTCGGAAAATATTTTTACTTTTTCTACATCATGAAAGGAAACTGCTATCATTGTCGTCATGGGCTCACTTGAGTGCAAAATCCAGCTCAGCTGGAGAGAATTTTGATCCAAATAAAATTTAGGTAATTCGATGTCATTTTGGGTGACAAGTACGGCCTTCTTTCGTCCATCAAAAAAGCCGTGAAACTTCATGGTCTTTCAACAGTAACCGACTTTAAGTAATCATCGATTTGATAGCACTCACATTGATGACCTCATGTCAAGATGACATAAAATGTTAAGCCAAGGAATATTCCAGAAGTGGTCAAATCTTCGTTTGGCTCGGTTCCAGTAAAAACACGGTGATGAGAGAGTCATCCTCGGCGTACCCTCATCCCAAGTGGCTGATGGTCGCTGTCGAGGATATTCATCTAAGATGCGGTGAACTCATCATTAGTTTGATTGAAAAACCAAAACGTTTACTGTAATCAGAAACGGAAGACCCCCGAAACCCGTGTTCATTTTTTTATTGGTTCTTCTTCTCCAACTATGAAAAATCCACATTTCTCCTGTTTTTTTGCTTCTTAAATACCCCGCACAGATTTCCGTGACAAATGAATCAGACTTGAAAAGGGCAAAGCTGTTCATAATTTATGTGATTCGAACGTGTAGGTGTAACTGTAAAAACCAAGAGGATGGCTCTACCGGAAAAGAGCGTGTTTGCTTTCCGTTCCTTCCTCTTGTGTACGTGGTCTTCGTTACCAATGGTGACTAGTGATTTCATCACAACAGCATCAGATGGTAAAAATCTACTGGTTGAGCCCATTCAAGCCAGAGTTTGCCCTTCATAAGTGTTTCACAGTGGGACCGCTTGAGTTAGTTTCACCAGCGTCTGCTGCAGCAAGCGGATTTTTGTTAGCCGGAATATATTATTTTTCATTGAACCATAGCAAATACTGTTTTGACAAAACTAACTCGACGAGGGGTCGAGCGATTTTGCAGGATGTAGGCGAAATAGAAAAAAACAGGATCTGTGGACATTCTTAATGTAAAGTTTTTCAGTTTATTTATGACGATTTTGATGATTTTTGTCGGCTCTAGAAAAATATGGTAAAGCGCTATCTCTCCAATTGACGTAAAAAGTAAAAATCTGATATATGGCGAAAATGATGTTGATCACTCCCACGGCAACAAAAAGGCCGTTTATTTTTTCTATTTGATATAAACCGGCGAAATCCTACTTCTATGATGATACAACAGTTCAAAAATGGCGAGGTGGTCTGACAAAATAATGTAATCTAGGTACTTGTCGTCATCTGGATCAAGATAATGCCATTTTTTGATTTTCTATGCGTGCGATCAGCTTTGGAACAGATGTGATCCATCCATGCACGAAACCATCTAAAAGATGAATACAACGGTATTTGGTGTGCCACACAATTGACAATTGTTGTTTCGTTGGAATGATGGATAAAGATAATACTGAATCTGCGATTGTGTGAGCCAAATTTAATTACGTATGTATTATTTCTGGAGCAGCTTGTCTAGACGTGCATGAAAGCATAGAAAAAGGATAATTTGTTCCCTGTGTTGTCCAAAATGCTTCGGGGAAGGTTCATTCGATGGAGTCAATTAGGCTCAAATGGTATGGAAAATGTTGGTAATGATGCACTTACATATTAAGTGGCTGTACCTCAGTTAAATTGGTCAGTATGCCATAGTGACCAAAGGTGAACGCGCTGTTCAGTTCACCTTTTTATAGCATGGGTTCAGCATGAACCGCAACAGTATTCACAACGCGACTTCTTATCTTATATTTCCAGTATTTTATCCATTACCTCACAATATATTTTCTTGAGGCGATAATGATTTTATTTTTCGAACAACCTATTTTGTACCATGAAGTCGAACCGCAATATGAAATAAAGCACCTCAAGTGGTCCGTAAATTGTGACTAGGTGACTAGGTATCAGGTGTATCCAGTGCTTTTTACCAACATAACTGTTAACGACCAGGTGGGGGCAGTTTCATTTCAAGCAGTTGTTGTCAGTGTGTTTCAAAATAACACGGCTTCATTGTACGTGAAATTTCTGAAACCAATAAACCATCTCGTTAACCGAAACATAAAATAATTATCACTATTCAATTATTTCTGTTGGCCACTCCATGTGCTATGAACCGGTTTTGTCATTCAGTGTTTTACGAAACCCAAGGAAAAAATAATCCCACATGAATTACGTGGATTTCATATCATGGAAGATGGAGATCGTGGGTCACAGCAAAAAGACTCTCGACGACTTTCGAGATCAAATCGGATTTGTTTCGACAAATCAAACAAATATTTGTCCTCAGGTTCATTTCACTTGCATTTCCGTCAACGTAGCAATATCTTAAAACCCACAATGTGATTTCATCCTAAGTAACCAATGGTGGTTTTGGGCCAATGAAAGAGAATCAAGGGACAAACCTGCACTCAATCACTCTCACATGGGGTAATATATACATGGTAATGATATATTTTTTTCATTCTCCTGCTGGTAAGATAGATATGAGGAACTGTTTCACCCAAATTTATTAGCAACCGTTGTTGGCTTGCAGGGTAAAGTGGCTGCTTTCTTTGCATTGAGGTTTCTAACGGTTGTTCAAATCACAAAAAAAATCTCCATACTGCCAGTGCAACTCAACCACAGGTACAGATCGCGTGCCAAGCATTTTCAAGGCAACTCGGGTCCTGATCTCTAGTTGTTCCGGTTGTATCTTTTGCTAATTACAGAGGAATCCCTGTTACAGTGATCAGAATATCTTTGAGCCTTCTTCTCTAACTCAGGCTGGAGATTTTGTAAATGGGCTCTTTTTTAAATTTGATTTATATGTTATGTGTTCCAGGAACTTTAACAAGCCGATATAACTTGACTTCTCTCAATGCAAGTCACAAGAGAACAGCATACTCTGAACAATGTTCTTTTGTTCATGTGGGACAGTGTGACGGTGAGCTACCGTTTGCCATGTTGATGGTTTGTTTGGTAAGTTTGGGAACCCATTAAAAAGGTTTTCACAACCGAATCAAAAGCTCAATTCCTTCGTGTACTTTTGCAGCTGAACCATATGCCATCCCCATATGTTCTCCCCGCGAAAATGCAACGGGGCAACAACGAACATTTCGGATTCGTTGATGAATGGATAATACGTGTGGCACACCGCTGTTATTCGGTTGCATGGCAACCACTATGTTTATCAAAGGACGAAATGAATTATTCTTGTTTTTTGTCAGAAGCATGTATTTATAAGTCCAATTGCAACAACCATATATTTACTGAAGATTTTATCGAATAAGTATTCCAAAAGTAATAATGGGATAATGCAATGACACAGCGTATGAAGTTAAGACAAAAGCACACAAGACAACAAATAAGTGTTTCTGAAGTTTCCTTTAGAACACGATTGTTACCTGCAATGTGTAATTATCGTGTTAAATTAAAAATCTGAAGATTCATTTCAACGTGGTGTTTACCGAAGAGATCAGATGCTGGAATAGGCGGAGGAAGAATACGAATGATAATGATAGAATATGAGGTCCACTTTGTAAGTGAATTGTTCACTAAACCTCCACCAAACTCCATGCTGGTCGCGAGAAGCGACTCCAAGTGAATGGTGCCAAATTCCAACTTTCTGACGACAGAAGCGAGTCCACATACTCTGTGAAGACGCATGACTTAAACTTGTTGTTGTAATAGAAGGACCGACAAATGGGGTTTTGAGAACATCTGTATTAAATGGACAAGGAAACCGATGACGTGATTTATTCACAAGTGAAAATTTGTTCGTGTGCCACTGCGTTCAGTATGTGGCCGACATTGCCAACTAGTCATGTTATGAAGCGATTAGAATAAATGATTTTTTGTAATTATAAAAAAAAACAGCAAATGCAGAAAAATGCGAACCATTGATCGATTTCGTGTATATTGCTATCCGAAGGTCGACATTTTGCCAGATTCAAATTACCGCAATTTCTAGAAACCGTCAATCTGTGATTTCAAGTAAACTGAAACTTATTATAAGATGTAAACCTCTTAAAAAAGGACAGTATATAAGGTTTTGGAGGAACTTTCACGTATGATCCAATTCACTGAGTTCACATTCAAAAAGAGATATGTCAGGAGGGGGCAGGAAGACAGACGGGGGAAGTATTCCACATATTGAAAATCCGGAGTCGAACCGAAGACTGAAGAATAGAACTATGAATATCTGGTGACAGAAACTTGAATAGGATGAATAATCATCAGGGATTCTGATAATCGGGAAAAAGTAGTGGAGAGGGCGATATCTGAAGCAAGCTCTTAAACTCAACATCCGAAATACTGCTAACTGAATACAGAAAACGAAAAAAACGGACTGATGAACGGCTTCTTAATAAATAATAATGGTTGCCGAACTGACACGTCGACCTTCTATGAACCGGGTCAAAAAGAGAATAATAAGTAGACGAAGCTTCGCCAGACAAGCGGCTACAGTACTGAACACAGAAGAGTTATCTTTCTGATGTCAGCGGGTCCGAAAAGAAAGACTAAATCTTCTACAGTTTTACTGTCTGCGATCGGTATCGAATGAAATATGCACGGCTCCTCAATTGCTTGAATACAGTTTGGAGTCCGTTATGCTTGAAATTATTAATACTATCATGGTTCGCAGCAATAAGTATGTAACCAATCCTGGTTGAAATTTTAACTACCGTAAATAAAAGAAACTCAACCCAAAGGCTAAATACCTGTAAAATATGATAATGGACCGTTATATTTCTGAATATAATTGGTTTCGATCAGAAGGGAAATGTGAAATTTATTTTCCTGTGAGAAACACAGATTTCATCAGTAAGTTTCCTCAATATGACAAAGGCAAAGCAGACGATGAAAGAAAACACTGCGCCTTACTACGCCGTAAACCCCGAGCACGGCTGGAATATTCAGAGTTCATTCTTCACGTGACATGATCAAAACAAACGCATGCAACTAGATATTTCGTCTCGAAATGGTCACTCAGGATTTGTCATTTCGGTGGTACAGAAACCATCTGCCACCCCATCAGGAGTCAACGCCTAGCAGCATATTTGAACTGTGAATCGTTGCGCTTTGTCTATCGTGGTACCCGAAATAACTATCCAACTAGAGTGGCATTGGTTATCCTCAGGTTTAGTTCATGGACAAAAACTTCAGGTGACCTCATTGTTTTATTACTACGGCAGCTGTTATTCCCCTGTCAACAATGATTTATGAAGTGAGTAACCATGGATATGTGGAACATTTCTGCCTAACGTTTGCTTATAATCGTGTACATTGTTCCAGGTGTGCGTATTTGCCGGAAGACTGAATGAAACTCGCAAACCTGGTGGTGGTGGACTTCGAAGTAAATGCATTTGGACAGGGCTATGGCCTTTTTTCATTTATTCACCACCTAAACACTGAACAACCAAGAAGCGAGGACTATCGTTCATTTATTAGAATGGAAAACTAAGTTGCACTGACATGGGCTGATATCTCGATGTCAAAAGAAGTTGAAATCTAAGATATTAAAACCAGTTACACAAATAAATGATGGGAATTAGCAACAGAATAACACACATAACATCATATTGGTATACCTTGTTTGTTGAATGTCCGTACATGAATGAGGAAAACCAGGAATTCCAGTTTTTAGTCCTAATATAAGCGTATTTTTAGGGAGTAGAGTATTGACAAGATCATGTGAACAGGGACTATCTTGGTCATATTGCATCCGGTCTGCAGCAGTTCATCAAATGCAATTGTTGTCATCAGACTAATACATTCGATTTTTGGAGCTAAACAATTTATGATTGAATTTCACTACCATTTTGAGCGTACATTTCCTAATTATCTACAAGAAACAAATTGTGACTAAATGATATGTAATCAAAAGTTCTGTGTAAATAATAGGGAAAATTAGCACAGCTTCCTATACATTCGTGAGGTCTATTTTTAGCTGGTTTTGTAAAGAAAACAACAGCCATGACAAATTAAGATTGTGTGCTAATTGGATCTTTTTTACTGGTATGCCTCAAGAGAACTGAGGATACGAACGAATGAAAATAATATTGAGTGGTGAATCATGGAATAGCTTCTGTTTAATAAAAGCTCGTTTCAACTGTAGTCAAATGAATATTCCATCTCCTTCATTGTCGGTGGTGGACGAAAAGTTTGATTTCGTTGCTCTCTGATACTTTTAATTCTGCGTAAATGGTGACTGGTTGATTCACTGTAAGATTTGCGATCTGTCGATCTGAACAGTTTTATTTGTGGAATTCTTGTCAAAGCCAAGTAACAAAAAGTCATGTTAACCATTATTCAGAAGTGATGCTTTTTCACAAACTCCAGCAAATGCAACGAAATATTTTGGAGAGCGCTCTGATATTTTCGACCAATAACTCAGTATCCCGATTCGCAATGAAATAGTTTTCAAACATCCTATTGAGTTTGCAGTCAATCTTTAAACTATGATGGTGAGTATACATGTTTGTAGTTGCAGTCCAAAGTACTATTCTTCCTAGCCTCTTCCATTTATTTCTATCCGATAGAGAAACAAGCGCTGATAATTTGATTATTTTATTATCCAACGGGAAACATATGGCCTGCTAAGTATGACGGAAGAACAATTCCTTTAGACAGCTGTACGCTAATTCCAACCAACTAAAGATACTTAAACACGAATGGTGCTTGGAGAAATAGCAAATGTGCTCCAACAGATCAACCCAGAAAACTACGGATGATCTCCGAGTAAGGGGAATTGAGAAAAACGTAGCATTTTCATGTTTATCTTCTCAGTGTAGTCGTTCACTAATAACCAGCATGAAATTTCATACCAACGACTGTGGATTATTATTTTTGGCAATTCCAAAGAAAAATAGTAAATATTATTGGTAAACTTCTCGGCTTCAGAAAAAGGCAACGCAAATAACCGGGAAACAAAAGTAAATCGATCACTACTTTAAATTGGTGAATGATAACCCAATGTAATTTGTTTGAAATGAAAATGTACATAAAACCTAATATCTATGTTTGAAAACAATAGACAGCAGAGCAGCTACTAGATTGAATGTCTAAAAACAGATTTGTTGTTCGTGTCGTCCATGCTTTTTGGTTCTACCGTTGTCGGCTTCCTGGCTGAAGGTGCTGCATCGAGTGCAGCTAAATTTATTACAGTTGTTCGAATCGGAACAGAACTTACCATATTATTAGAGCATTTCAACCACAAGTACAGATCGCGTGCCCATCGGTTCCCACCGGAAATGAGTTTTCAACGTCAGTTATATTTATTTTATCCTAATTAAATAAGTCCCGGAATGGGGGTGAAATCTCGATTCCTTCTTCACCATCGGTAATTCGCATGCATATTTCCACGAAGATTTTTATTCAACCGATGAATAATTGGCATGTCGGCCATGCCATAAACGGAGATATATTGCTTCATCTTGTTTTCAAACGTTATTCTTACTCAAACGACGGAATGGATTCAACAAGTATTTTTTGAGAACTATGATTTAATCGGAGACCATCAAACACACATTTGTCTGAGATTTTCTGGAATGAGTATTCCAAAGTATCCACTGGCCCTATAGCGATGACACGGTTTCCAATAATAAAACGAGAGCAAATCGCACGACAGCTATTTGTTCATAGAATTTCTTTCATAAAACACGACTAATAAGTGCAAGAGAAATTTCGCCGTATTCAATTCGCAAAAATAGTTCACATGGAATAATTGGAGAACGCTTGCTATAGACACAGATGGTTCTTCACGTCCTTGTTTTCAAGGAATTGTATGCGATGCTCATGTCTAGGTTCCTTCAGGTAGTGAAAATCGTCCCAAATTCTAGTCCAAAGGCAACACCGTGACTTGTTCATCAAACCTACAACAATACGAGGTGAACAAGTTGAAAATAACCGTATTCATGGGGGAGAATTGTAACGATGTATGCGGATGTTCCAGGTGCTCATTTGTAAGTGTGTAATTATTGAAGGACAGCAATGCATATACTATGCGACTGCCTCTGACTGAAAAGAAAGGGGTCAAATATTTTATAGAAATGAGAAAATACTCAGTAGGATTTTATAATTCAACTTTGAACAACAACTACACGTCTCGTAGTCACTCACCGTAATGCACAGCCAGCGGTTGTATGTTTGGTTATCTTTGTCAAACATCCCACTTTTTGGTCGAAATGTGCTTGAAGTTTGTCGTGGCCCAATATGTCGGTGCGAAACAGCTCATGCTGAATTTCAGATTTCCATCCTAATAAGCGACCGACCTGACAAACATGCGCGTAAGTGCTGTTTATTGTGTTAACTTCCATGAACGTTTCTTCTGGTGTATAGATTATTGTAGAATAAGACATTGTGGCATTGTTTGCTTGGACAGTATCGATTGAGAATCCATCAAGTGTCGAAACCTTTTCGCCGTAACTCCACTTTCTGACAAATGAATTAAAACCTGGACGCAGCAGGCTGTGTATATTCACCCACAAATGCTGTGAGCAATTACAATGCTCAAATATATTTTTATAGTTTTCTCCGATCATGTATCCAATCCGGCCTTTGCTTCGACCCCAGTTGAAACACCTTTGGTGTGCCTCACAATATGTTACATGCGCTGACATAAACACAACGTCTGACTCCCCCGTGATTTGATGGAGCCATACACTTTGAAATGCCAGTAATATAATCTGCATCAGTATTACCATAGTTATTGTCAGGTTCGTCAGTGAAAAAGATAATAAGACTTGGATTACAAAGAATAGGTAGACATAAAGAATGATGCCATTTGCATAGTCATTAGCCTCGTTTTCATGGTGCCTCTTTTACAATTCCAGAGCGTGTTTATTGGTTATCCTGAGAAACACAAAGTGCAGCCATTGCATCAAAAAGCAATTGGGGAATTCATGTCCATTGATTGTGATTGGTCGAGTCTGACAAGAGACACATTTACTTCTATGCAGTTCTGTGTGAGCTGAGTCGACCAATACGTTTTTCTTTTCAAAATATGCTCACCTAAATAATCCAAACAGATTGAAAAGCCGGTACAAGAAAGGCTGTGTTTTGTTGACAAGTGCATAGATATAATTATCCTCATTTACTGTGCTTAGCATGTGGACGTTCCTTTTAGAACTGACATGTGAAAATAAAATTGGGAGATGGTAATTCCGAGTTATTGATCATTATTTCCGGCACGGAATTAAACAGACGAGTTTTGTGAATGTCATTTTCTCTAAGTAAGTAGCACGTCGGGATGCAGTGACATTTTACCTTTACTTCGTTGTTTTTCGCCCTGCGCTTCTGTGGTGATTGAAAACTTGATAAAGTTCCCATCGATCATAGAGATTGGAACAGAAAAGAATATTGCACATTGGCTTTAAAAACCCCATACATATTCATGATTAAGTAGCCAATTTATGCGGGAACAAAATTTTCAGGGAAAGTACGACTATTTTCATGATAAGTGCTGGCCATTAGGGCATGTCTAACCGGTGCTGCTGCCAACTGTACGTTTCATTTGAATACTGCTTACATGTTACTTTCAAATAAGAGCTAACAAATGTTGGTGATAGGATTTTCGACCAATCTTCCTTTCGAAAGATTCTGCCACGAAAGCATGTTAATCTTCGAAAGACGCCTCTGAACCAACAAGGATTTTGCTGTGAATAAAATATTTAAAATATCAACTTCTTTCGAAGACAGATCTTATTTTGACGTATATATTATATTTTTTTCTATGCAACATAAAACCCAAAACATCGTGACAGTACTTCATATCAAGTTCTGTAGTGCACTGAAAATACTCCTCGAAGCACTGATGGATATGCACTCTAGATCAACTGTATCGATCCACATGTACCTAAACTGGTGAGTTCATTCATGAAAGATTCCATTGACGGTTTGTAGTTTCGCCATAGCTGGTCACCTTTCCGGTTGCGCTGTTGATGCGTGTGAATGTACTCGCGGGATAGTCCTCACTAAACTTCCTTGTGAGCAAAATTGGAACATTTACTAGAATGCTTTTTTCCATGTTGAAGTTGGTGTACTTACAGTAATAAATGTGTTCATATATCCGATCATATTCACATATTTTACTACCATGGAATAACTGTGGGAACTAAGGTACAAGAGCGAATGTGATTACAAACATGAAGCCATCATATTCCTACGCTTGAACCTGTTCATGCCCTCTATTGCAATCGAGATCCCACATATGCTACAGTTTCTAACTAGTACAATGGAATTACAGTAGATGGAAACACAAGCTTTGCTATAACTATTGGTATCGAAAGGTTATCATCTTCGTAATGCTCAAAGACGCCCACTCCTCGTGTGAAATACACAGTTTGATGATAGACAGTAATCTACGATCGTCCAGCTCAATAAACCTCCCGAAGTGGTCAGGAATGGAAATGAATTTTCACTATAAATTTCGAGGTCTGTTTGTCGGTATGGGTTGCAGTGGAATAGGCTTTTATGGCTACGGGGCATTCTCGCGCGATAATCCTCTTGCGTACCCATATATTATAGCAAACGCTTTTTCGAACTATTTGTTATCCAGGATTGGAACATCAAAGCACTGTGGTAGTTGGCGGTAGAATCGTGGGGCATGTTCTAGTTTTGATATTATGTGCCGCAAATAACACTGAACGAGATATAAGTTACGAACAAAACACTACGTAAAGCAGGAAATTTGATCTTTAGTAATACCGTATGTCAAAATGTTGTATAATCGCATACATGAATAGCATTTCTGAGAAGGATTCCAGTTACTTGAAGTCTGAATAATTGCCTGAAATGAAAATGAACATCCACTCAGTTTGGCCCGCAAATGTTTGCGATAGAATTTCGTGATAAAAACACAAATTATAGGGGTTCGTTGACAAGTGCTTTTGATATCTGCAGCAACTCTTCCGGTTGCATGATTTCAAGACGCACCAGTAACCAATTTCTAAAATATAAATGTTGGTTTCAACTGAACTGAAAATTGGTATAAGAACTGCTCACTATTTGGATTTGGGTTTTTTTCAATGGTTCAACTCTACTGTGCTAAAGCGCTCCGGTGTGATTCCGTATGAGGTTGTTGCCTTCAGAAGCTGCTATTAAATTGTGTTCATGTACTTGAGGGTGTTATCCGTGGGTCAATGCCCGTCAAACGAACGATCATGCATGATCACGTGCATCCCTTAAACAACATTTATTGTTTCACTGTAATTTCACCCAATATTCTGCTTTGGATGTCACGGTATTTGTTCTCTCGGATAGATTGTGCGAATTCCGCTTGGTTGTGATTCTCCTGCTGACACGATTACAGTTATTACCTCCAATATACTAAAAACTCATCGTTGTTATCTACAGCTTGCGATGGAGAATGCCTTCATAAAATTGGACTGTGTTTCTAATTAGTCACGGTAGCGTACGATAAGTGAATGCGTTTACGAGGCGTGTTTCACGTGTCCCAAAACGAACTAAATGGGATATATGGTGTTCATAGTGAACTTCGAAAACTAGCTCCGATGTAACAAAATGTCGCGACTTGATTTGAAATACGTTGAGTCCTAACCACTGGAAAATACCAGTATAGTTACAACTTGACCGTCAAATCTGTGTTTTGCACTTTCAAAACTGACCGAGGTGCTCCAAGAGAATCAATAGGGCCGTCAGCGGAATACATACTGAAACTGACGCAGACAACTGTCGACAAGATGATAGGTTGATCTTTATAGATGAAAAGAATATTCCGCTGATCTCCTCACTTAAGAAGTCAACTTACTTAGTGGACACATCTGAAACCACATAGAAATATTTTATTGCATCATATATTAACAACCCTGGGAAGGTGAGAAAAACGAAACTTTATTGCACCTCTGGGTTATTTTCAGTGACTTCAAAAGCCATCCGGAATGTACTTCATCCAAGTGAAGTGACCAACAAATTTATTTTGTAGGCTTTCAGATTCCGTTTGCTCACGGAAACCATCACATTTGAAAAGCACTATTTGCAACAAGGAAGCTTCAACCGTCATCACACTAGTGTGGATACGAATGCGAAAAGAACAAACCGCAATATTATCGTGCCCATTTATTGATTCGTTGATCTGCTCCGATGTGGATGCCTATTCATGCAAGCAAGTCGAACGAAATGGTCATCACGAAATAGTTTGGGGTCGAATAATACAAAGTCGGTTTAATTCTAAAACCGGCTGATTTAATTCCACGGTGGTGAATTAGCTGCTGTAGGTTTTATAGGCTACTGAGGAGACCGGGTACTCTTGTTGAATTATCTCCGTTCACAAAGAAAGAAATGTGGGCATGAGTAACTGATGACTACAGTGGTATTCGCTAGTAGAAACTCGTATCCGGCCACAGGATGACCGCCCAACTTCTTCGAGAATATAGGTTGTGGTAATTCTACCAGTTTCCACGTGGCCAAAGTTTATAAACAGAACATTTTGGGTAACTGTGTAGCTTGTTGCACGAAACGCATCGGGCTGTTATATCGTAATTAAAATGTACAAGTGTGAGATACAGTTTAAGCACGAATGATTTGAAACAAGGGTACAATTAGGTGGATTGAACAAATAATCCTTCGTAGAATGTCGGCTACAAAGAACCAGAGTTCAATGGAATTACCGGCACACTAGCATTCTTCATTGTAAAACACCACACCTCTGATGACGGCAGCATGACGTTGCAAGTGTGATGTGCAGCTTACCTGATAAGGTTTTCAGGAGGGCTGAATTCATCAAGCATTTGACCACTGGCTTATTTGGATCAGCTCTGCCCTGGAGGGCACGACTGACTGCGTAAATAACACTGGTTTATCCCGGAAAAAAGAACCTTACCAAGTACTGAGTGATGAAGACGCATAACAGCTTACAATGCAAAAAAGCAGGACATTCATACAAAGAGCAACGGCGGAATGAAAACTGTTTGTACTCTGTGTACACAGCAAGGTATTTCTCTGTCGCCTCACCCACTATTTTGTTCTTCATACATCTTCCTGTTCACACCCAACGAGGACTATTATGGTTAGTACCAGGATGATTACCATCAGTGTGAATTCTGGTCGAATATGCTTTAGTCAGAACTGGACTATTTTCCAAATTTCACCGAACCGATTACAACCGACCGATTGCCACCATCGCCTGGGATGTGTTTTAAAACTAGACATTCACCAAAAACTCACCCGGCAGAATGGCTTCCGGTTTAGCTATTTTTAGCAGCTTCTAGGTGGAAGAGGGACAATTGTTTTTAGACCGGACGGAAATGGGCAGACATTCACGTGCACTGAATCATGCTTTTAGTGCGAACAGGATAGCTACAAACCCGACGGAAGAATTTTCATCGTTTTGCCCTGCCCACTTACTGATCAGAGCCTAGATGCAATCACAGGGATGCTTTTGCTGAAAGTCACACAAACTGCTCACATCTAGATTTTAGCTTGGATATGAGACGCATATAGGACACTCATCTACACTGAGAAAGCCTTGGGCGGTTTAAGTACATGTACTCTGAATATCACCTGATCCTGGCTAGTACAAAATGAAATGGGCGTGCAAAATCACATACTGCAACAACGGATAGGTTACGATAGGTCTTCCGATTACTCTCCGCTGGGAAACTAGAAGTAGCCCTACTTGATGAAAGTAGCTCGCACTCTTAGCTACACTCAGAGCACAGTTGTCCAAACTGTATGAATTCTTCTTTGTATTTTCCTTACACACCTGACTTGAGGCTGTGTGTCAAACAGAACGTGGTACAATCGGGTAGGAAGGAGTAGATGGTCGTATTTCATATTCGTTCCTGGGCATAGTACTGCCAGGCTGCACAAGCTCGAGCACGTGGTTTCCTCAGGAGTCGACACCCCAACGCTTCAGTTATCCGATGCCCAACCCTCTAAGCTTTGGGACAGAAAGTAGGTTCATTACTCAGTGAAGACCTGTGACTGATTACTCAGTTCATAAGACTTCTGAATGAAGTAAGACATCCTGTGTGCCCAGATCACTCATCCGCCATAAATGTGGGTGAGCAGAAATTTGTTTGCCCCATAAGAAATCCATAGTTACTTTGCAATTAGTGATTAACCTTCTACCCTAGACCTACCGTTAGTCAGGAAACTTCGTGGGGAGCGCCGTGCATTCAACTTTATCCCCGACTTTGGTGAGAACAATTCCGTTACGAGAATGTAGTGAGTGGGACTTTCTAAGCAGAGGCTGTGGTGAATGCACGGTCCTTTGGGAGAGCTTCAAGAGACATTCAGGAAACGTAATCCCTGACTCTGAGACCAGCACACTCAACCATACTGTGGCATTCCGTGACTGCCCAGCCTGAGATATATATGGTGCCAATTGAAGAACGGGCGTACGTCGCTGCGGTTCCAAGGGTCTCACCTTATTGTTCTGAAACTGGGCCACACCAAATATGATTTGTAAGATATGGTGAGGGATATGGCTCATACTAGGAATCAGTATTGCGAATGCTTCAATCGTCCTAGTGGAAATTTGGTGTCCCATGCATTCGAACCACACTTCAGACAACAGAAATGATAAAAACAATGAGTGCAACTTGAAACGAAAAGCCCATTTCATGGTATGGCCACTACCAAAGTGTCTCATACTTTGATTTACTTGTCCTTATTTGTTGCCTTGTAACAATGCATGATTTCACACGAGGATATATAAAACGTCAACTTGAACGGATTTCGGGAATTAAAACGCCAAATAGTGGTCAAACGTACGAACTGTGAACAATCAACCTGTTCCGACAATACACTGATTCGTTATTCTCTTGTTTGGCCGAATTCCTCCAGGTAGTGACTCGTATGAACGATGAATGAATGTCTTCAGGAAAAGGATTACGCATTTTCCTCGTTTAAACCCAAGTGGCTCGCAGACAGACAACTCTTTGGAACATTGAATAAAATGAACGACTGGTGTTCAGGAAACGTAAAAATGGTAGCGTTATAAGCAAATTTCGAGTGGAGAATGATTGCACTTGTTCCGTAGGTTATCAATTTCGACACCTCTTGGTGTACGCAAGAAACGTGCTCTAAACAAAATAATATAGCAGGCCACTCTCTAAATCAGCAGTGAGCTAAAGTGCCATTGCGTCTGTAAACGGCCTTATGGTATTTCCAATTGTAATTTTACGTTTCGATTCAGTATACTCCAGTCGAATTTGGTCTAGATGATATGCACGGACTGGTAACGGAAAAGGCTTATGTTCTCAGTGGAAAAATGTTGATGGTGTTTTTCAACTGTATAAACTATTGCAGTTTCAAACAATAATAATAAATAATGGGTAAACATTGTTTAGACTACAGAATTATTTCCGTTCCATGGGTATGACTGCAGTCTGCCTTGTCCAGAACAATTGTGTAGCCAATATACTTCGGAAACTTTGGTAACCTGGATATGTCACCTTCTATGTAAGCGGATCCTGATTTCCACCGAGTAAAATGGAGAGTCACGGCTAACCACGAAAAACATGGCGTGGTTCATTTCAGCTCTAAAGGTTTCTTGGGGCTTCTCACAAACCTCGATGTGGTTTTTGGTGTGAATACTTCTGACCGCTTGAAGATATGAGTCATTTAGAACGACAGCATAGTATCGTTTCATGCTGCGTTTCCTATTCTGGCTAACTCTCCGGCGACCCATTCCGCGGTTTCCGCTGGCAATCTACTCTGGCCACAATATTATTACACACCAAAATTTGCTGGTAGTAATAAACTGTTGATTTCTGGTCACCAAACTATGTTCCGAATAAGTGATTTTATTTTACCCGTACACGAATGAAACCTGCATAGGGGTTATGTTGCCAATAAACTAATTGAAGAAACAAAATCCAACCTACACGGCCTCTGCCGAGAGACGAGGGATCGACAGATGCAAAGCCGTATTTGTCAGTCGGTACGCCCAATCCGCGCCAGACCGAATGATCAAGCTGATACCCTGAAACAACAAGCATAGTAGCCTGCGTATACCGTGAATAAGACCCTGGTTTAAAGTACTAGATTGAGCCTCCAAATAAATAATCATGTCGTTCCCTCCAGCATCTAAAATGGAATGAATGGATAAAATGAAAGTTTTTACAACGATTTTTGATGGTAAACTTGGGAAGTTGTACGAGAATTCCCCTCTGGAAACCTCCTTGTGCCCTATGGGCGCTCCTGATATATCCGATTTTGAGACATTACTGTCTCTGCTTTGGACAATTTAAATAAGTTAATCACCCGAAATTCATCTGGAGACCCGATGTTTAAGACTGACGGGATATAGTGTAGGATCACCTAGGCCATTTGACTTTACGGAACGATTTCTATTTTACTGGCTGTATTTGGCGGCTTTCCCTGGGAGAATGAACATCCCATCCTTTTGTAGTGGCTGGCGTTACTGTTAGAGCTGTAGCCACTAAGAGGTATTCTCAAAAATAACCTCCGTCTGCAGTGAAGGCGATTTATGAAAGTTTCCAGGAGGTTTCCCGTTTAATTCCGACTAGTCCTTGAAAGTCTCACTTAGCCAATTACGTTCTCAGTGTTTGTGCGATATCCTGGAATTTACTAGCGAAAACCCGACTCAACTCGGAAAATTTCGACTGACCTACCGCTCGTGGTTCTATATGTACGATGAATTTCCAAAGTTCTGTTGAACTCCGCAAGTGAAGCCTTCATGAAAGTATCCACTGCAACATACAGTTTACCACCGCCTACTGTTAGAAAATATTTCATTTATTTCAAGGTACATCTTCTTATCAAATTGCACGTAATCACATTATATTCGTCCAAATTTGCCCCAATCTGTGGATTTGTCGAGCTAATAAAGGACAGGTTCATACCACAGTATCAATAACGTAACGTGTCTCGTGCAGACCACACCAGACTCGACTCAACACTAAACATTCCTTTTTCGGGGATCACAGCTAAACTGGACCATACTGGATCGTAGATTGAAATCGCAAAGTGGACCAATGTATTTGATGAACGCGTTTTAAATCGGCAAGTGAACACGAGTCTCGCTCATATTTGTTCGCAGATTCACATCAACCACCGACGATACAAAATTTTATGTCAAGTAAAATGTTACCCAAAGATTCCAGCCGTCTGAGTTTGTCTCACCAAGTCGTTGACTTTGGGTCAGAAAAGCATGGACGATGTGGAAGGGAGTTTTTGTTAACCCAGGACCGCGGCTAGATGATGACCTGACCGTGTAGGAGACAAATTGAATAGACCGTGGAGGCTAAAACAGGAACTTTGTTGGTTGTTGAGGCCTGGTTACAGCATGAGCCATGGTCGCGAAGACGAGAGTTTGTTTTGCTATTCCAATCAGCTACGTGGTAAGATATTTTTAAGCATGATTTGATAAATGCAAGGTCGTTTTTTCATATTTAAATTGCAATTTCAGCTAACCTAAGATTGTGAAAGTTCGAACGGAAGATTCTCAGGCATTTGCCCACCTTATCGAAATGAATACCCAATGTCTTGGGTCTGAATGAATTCCAAGTTGCAAAGATTGGTAAATGCTGATGAACTCCATCAACCTTTTCTCATAATGTTAGCAGCCACACACGGCTTGATAAGTTTGCATGGATTTATGATTTGGTAACCAAAAGTGTACTGGCTTCCAGGAATTAAACCTGTCTGCCTAGTTGTACCATAGAATGCTGTAGCAACATACCAAAGCGAGTGTCAAATAGACTGGATCGACACATCAAGAGCCACAGAAAAGAGAAGATACAAGGAATATATCGGATGGAGCATGAGTACTTGTGTATATATTCCAAAGAAATCTCACATGTTCACCAAGATAGTCCGTGTGAGGAGCTGTCTACCAAGCCGTCAACCGGAACAGTCTCATCCGTGGAGCACAAATGATGTGCAAACGAATCAATCTGATAGCCAAATGCACCTATACAGAATGGAGCCAAAATATTCAGGCAGCTGGAGATGGATGTTGCAACAGAGCAGTCTGTATAAAATGATTATATGAATGGTTGCACGAGGTTTGCTAATATGATTTACCTGGCTGGTCAGATACAGTAAGTTTTACTCGTCTCGCTATCGTTGGTACAGTATGGGGTATCTATTTCTGCAAGCTGCTGTGGCCTCTAACACTCTGCGGGGTCCGATTTTGGTACTTAACTAAAGCACCCCTGAAGTCGTTCGGCATTGGTAGTCTCACGTCTGTCGGTCAAACAAGATATATATCCAGTCAGTTTGTCAAAATTCAGGTGGTAATTTTTAAGAGATGCTAGTTCAGCATCGATTTGAACAGTGGCGTCTGTGTAAGCTTATCTAGCTGCACATAACATAGAAGATAGAGCAGATAGTCTAGAAACTCTCTATCTAATGAACTCATTGAGCCTCGTCCTGCATGTATTTGTGTTGCAAGATGCGCTTTTGCAGCCTTAGTCCTTTTGGGACTCTCGTTTGGCATTCACCACACTTCGACGATGATCAGTGACTCCTGCAGACACTGAAGGTAATTTATTGCTGAAAATTTGAACAATCCTGAAGCTTTTTCAAGCATACTTGAAACTCATCCACAAAACAAATACTACATTCTGAATGAAACCAAATTCACTTCACTTACATAATCTTCACGGATAAGATATAGAACAAAATTAGGAAGGCATAGCAGGGGCACTCCAGTATTGTCATCTCTAATACTAACACTATTATTGTTATGAAATTATCAGGTCAACAGTGATTCTTTTCGAAGATAATGTTGCTAATGGCCACGCAACTCAGGTTTATGGTGCAATGTATTCAACCAGTGAGTTGATGAAGAATTTGGACCGTATCAAAGTAGTCAGACACATCGGATGTGGTCAGATCCACGGTTTTCTCGTTTATCGCCCTTCTTCAATGCATTGGACTAACCATTTTCGCTTTCACTTTATGGCGGCTACCATCAGGAAAACAACGCTTCAAAGATATGGGGAAAATGCTCCAACCGACTTAGCGTGATTGACGTAAATGTTCCATCTCAAGGTTGCATTTTGTGTGCCTGACGCTTATTCCAGTATCAAAGTTGGTAACATGGTCTTGGCGTCAGATTCGATTAACGCCAGGAATATATTGAGTCCCCAATGCACACTCTAATACAGGGTTAAATTTCCGAAGCGTACAGAAAAATAGGGCTGACTTTGTAGGAAAATCTTGACTTTTTCTACATAAACGGATTTCATGCAGACAAAGCTGAAACTAACCACCAATTTTGTGAAAGCATAGATAACCTGGTGTAAGGGAGCAACGTCAATCATCAACTTGACCTTCAACTAAGCTTGGTTTGGAAACGACACTCTCGCACCGTAGCAGTTCAAACGTTTTCGGTAGAAACTCGTGCGGAACATCATTCTGCGGTAGATCTAGCTTTATATAGATACGTGTAACTTATCAGGGCATTCACCAAGAATACGGCATGGCATATGTGTAAACGTCCTCACTGCTATCAAATTAGGGAAATTCGGTGCTTAGAAACTTTCGCTGAACGAAGTTAAACAGGATAGACAGTGATGACTGACCGTGACTCACGCCAGTCCTCATGAAGGATAGATCACCGGAAGTCAAAATATTTTGTCCGTCACCCATGTGCATGACGAGTTCCACATGTGTAAGCACTGTGGTGGTATTTGCGATTAGAGAATGCAACGTGGCTGTAACTGAATCTGTTAGGTTTTAGGAGTTCCATATAGCTGACCACTTATTCCTGTTATGGTTTCAATCATGATGTTGTACTGCGAGATGATTGCTCAGGTCATGATCATGCCTGAGTCATAATTTACCATGGATCCGGCAATCATATCCTTAGCATTCATATGATTGTTTCCTGACCTTTGTAATCTTTACATTTAGGTATAGTTTATGACACCGTGAATGGAGTTACGACGTTTCCATTGCTTGTTATAAAAGATTACCATCAGTTAATTACCCCAGGATTTGTATAGCCTAGATGTTCACATATTCAATTATCACTCCATCTTTGTCCGAAATGATTGCTGGTGAAAAATAAGTGAGTGAAATATCCCTCAGCAATTCGAGCACTTCAAAAATACTGCGCAGGTTTGGTTAGTCCCGTCCAAAACGAACTGTATCGATTTCGGTGAAGCCAGGTTTTCTTCTGGAATATTCCGTCAGTGAGAAATGAAATGAAATATCGTCATCTAACAGGTGGTGAAATGGTTATGCAGAAAGCGATCAATATTATGAACTGTAAGGCATGAATATATGCATATATGCTAGGAGTGTATGTGAATTTCTCATCAGATGACAATCATAGATCAGATAGTATGTTCTTCAACAGTAATCTCCAATACCGAAATATTCTCAGCAAGTATGTAAGTACGACTTTTCAACTGAAGCGTTAGCCCAAGTAACATGGTAATATCGTTACCAGGGCCTGCATATAGTTTCATGCCCGAAAATGATTTTTTACGGACTATTCAAAGAAGAAAACTTTACCTATCGAAGGAAACACAGCACCATATTTGGCTACCGACATACAGTACTATATCATAAGAAAAGAAAAAAAGTAATGAATGGATTTCTTCTGATATTGCAGTGTTTGTCTGACAATCAGTGATCCAACCCAAAAAAGAGATTGCGAACGCACCTGATAATTGTTACGATCTGATACTTTGTTTCGGCGCGATGTGAGTGAGTACATGCAACGAATATGCTCCGTTTGTTTCCTCATGGCACGGAGGTTGAGAGGAACACGGTGTCTTCCAGTAGTTTCTTTCAAGGCACACACTCGTTATCAAGAATAGTTATAATACAAATCCATTTTATATCTGTTTACAGTTGGGAGAATGTCAGAGACAGCAATCTCATTTAAATCGATTAGCCAGATATTGACAAAATCCAAATTTTTTCACCTAATGAATACCTGAGAAAAATTCACAAACAGATAATAAATTGCAGAGTAGTAGGATGAAAATAACTTGGTATTTTATCGTCAGTTTTTCCAGTTCCTTTAAATGTGTTTCAAATATCCATCATAAATAAGAGATTTCTAACTCAGAAGACTGAATAATGTTTTGGTAATGTATGAGAGCGTCAACATATGCTCACCGTCAGGGTCTATAGAAAACCTACCTTTCGAGGTGACCACGGATGGATGATCTGGTACTGCGATGAAACAGCTCACTTTGACTTGACTGTTCTGTTTTAAATCCTCAGTACTTTGTGCACTGTTAGATTGCTACATAGCATTGGATGGATGACAAACATCAAATAAATAGTTCGACACCTACGTTGGTTTTACTCTAATATATGGAACTGAGTCAACTGAGAGTTCAAAACAGAGGTGAATTTCGGTATGTATTTTTATTGAAATGAAAGAAATTATTGACATCGGCTTGGCAAACGAGAATCCCGGGAAATAAAAGAGAATGACAAACACTATGTGACTAATCGACAGGTCGGAACATGTAGTTCAGTACGATGTGACACGGTCAACCACCTTGAATATATAGGAAATAAAAGAAGTTTAATTATGAGTTTTTCCATTGTTTAGCAGCGTAACTAAGGAAGCAGAATGAAAGAAACGGTAAAATGCATTCTGCTGATACTCTTTTGGGGAAGAAGATGGCTGTATTCTCGTCAGAGGAAGTATACCCATGCTAATACCAAATCCATTTCGATGGATTATGAAGTTATAGTTTAACCCGTATGGAAAGATTTGTCTTCCAATGAAATACATGTTACCAATCAAAAGGTTCAAAAACTACAAGTTTGGGTTGTAGCAAATGTTTACATGAGTTACCCTTCATTAAATAGGAAATCTACTTTTTAGGAACCAAAGGTTTCTATTTCAAATACAGCCCACCGCTGAATACAAAAATTGTGTTTTGACAAGGCGAGCAGTATTTCCTTTTCTTTGAGACTGAACTCAAGCGGGATAATTATGAATCGAATTGGTAACCTCGGGAAAAATTGCACAAGCATGACGGGTGCAGCCGCATGGCTAGCTTTGAACTCAAAATGGGATTATACAACCCAGGATATACGTTTAAGAAGCCTGCCTAGTGTATTTTTATTCGGTTGCAATGATACAACACAAACAGAATTCGTCGAAATCAAAAAGTTTAACTTGACTTTCGATTTCTAATGCAGCACGAGTAAATATATGAATGTGGATTATTTTTTTATTCAACAAAATGCCTTCAAACAAATGGGAAATTGGATGTCTTTCAGTTGCTTCTTGGATACGTGTAACTTTTGGTAGGCCACAGATTTGACCAGTGGATTCATGTCAATTGGCAAATTGAGTTTCGTTCTTGACAGTGAGTGCCAGTGTGCTAATATGGTACTTCATGGGCCAGCATATCTGGAGGGCCGTTTGGAAGAAGCACGTATCTTTGACCAGTATTTTGGTCGAAATATTTCAAAAGGGTGTGGACAGAAAACAAGGAACTCAGTGCAAACTAACAGTAAGTTTTCGTCTTCAACACAGTGGAATTCCTCACTGTAATCTCATAGATCCACAAAATACCAAGGGTGTCATATTCAAATTTAGACGAAAACGTAAAGTGTTGTTTCATTCGGTTCGTGGTATCTTGATGTAAGTTCTAATGATCAAGACTTGCCAAGGAACGCAAATATTCAGAAGGTCACATGTCAATGATCACTAACTACGGTAAATAGCTAGTTTTCCGCCCAGCTGACCTGTTTTTAACTCCCGTTTAATTTGGTCAGTATCACTGACTACTTATTGCTATAGGTGCATGGCTCTCGATCCACACCTTTCGTTATCGAATAACTACATTTCAAAGCATAAGAGTTTGCGAAGTGATCAAAACTCAGGGTAACAATATATCTTTGTGATTTGTAAATTTTCAAAATGGGTTTAATAAGTAATAACCATGAAGGACGAACTCTAGTTGTCTCCAGCACTTTCCCTTCGTTTCTTTTTGCAGCTGGTCTCTCCTGTTTAGTCCAAGTAGGACCAACAGCATTGGGCTGAAAAGATAGTTTTTCCGTTTTACAAGGTTCAAGATCCTAGTGCCAGAAATACGTGCTCTAGAAACAGTATTTACGAATGAATCTCTAAGTACGAAATGTCTAAGCCGATGAACTGATATGATGGAATATCATAATGAGTTCATCAGCAGTATTATCTATCAGACAATTTTGGAAGGTTTCACTGTTCAAATTAATGAAATGTATTCAATGATGTTGACTTCTTGGACACATCTCCAGCTGGAGAAAAGGTTGGTGATATAATTCCTCCCACATTGCGAATTCCATAAAAAAGGTGAAAAATTTAGAGAACGTTTTTGCAGAATCCATAAACCGTTGCTCTCACCTGGCAAAATAATATATTACGGAAGACTGATGTACGTAGGTTTATTCCGATTGAACTTTGGTTATATTCTTAGCATTGAAATAGGCGAGCCGGAGACTGAAAAAGCAACCGCGACATTCCATCTACCACGCAGTTGACCTTTCATGTCAGCTGACGCCTTTTAAACAGCAGAATTTGAATAGCACATATAGCTATCTGGAAATGTGTAAATGCCCCTAAATGAGACAGAACTTTTGCGGTCGTTTTATTTTGCAAGGAGAAAAGAGGCCACGGAACTAAAGTTGACGGAATCTTCATGAATGCAAATGACGAATGACTGTAATGACATCATTCCTGTCCAAACCACTATAGGTGATTAGTCTGTCGGAAATCTGTCATTTTTCCAATTCTTGATTTTTATAATTTGCAATGAGTATACTGAAACTAATTTTTACTCACTTTCACGTGTATCCGGTGTTATCCACCAGTGTCTCACATCTTATTCATATGGTACTTATAGACTGTCATTTTCAGGGCAGTAACCTGTGTTTGGGTCAGTTATTTCTTATAATGCGATACAAATTCGTAGTAAAGTTTCTTCCGTTATAACCGCCACTCTCTTCACTCAATGGTGACATTATATTGTGACTACCTATCTTCAAATCATATACACCTTTTTCATATGGCTTCCGTGAACGAGACATTCCTCCGAACTTGAGAAATTCCAAGTCACACTGAACATAACAGCAACAGATAAAGCCTAAGCTACGGCATATCCCAATTCAATAAATGATGGCTGCTCTTGGGTCAGTAAGTAGCTGCCAACCACCCGAATAAAGACACAAAACGAAATGTATAATGTTAGAGATACCCTATCATATACCTTGTTTTTACATAAACAACTAAAACAACTTGCAATGTTTGGGTAGTTCTGAAAGTTCCTCAACCACCAGATCATAAAACTACTTGTTTACTTCTCCAGCTAAACTGGTGAACCGTTTTATTAATAAAAAAGGAATAATCCACTGGTGAATACCATTAAAAACATTTCGAACCTAGTTTTGTTCCCATCGCTGGTAGTTTTCGTCGTTGTGGTTTACAATAGGGTTTTCAAAGCAATCAGAATTATTACGTAGAAAATGCACATGCTTCAAAGATAACCGCCACACGAATAGGAATCAGCTAAATGAAAGCAGCTTCAGATTCGCTGGAGGTTCATGCGGTCGAATCAATGAAATATCTGTGAAAAGTGGCGATCAGAGTTCATGGGAAAAAATCAATGCACGCACCAGTCAGCATCCTGTCCGATGTGCCGTTCAGCGAATGAGCAGGTGTGGTGCAAAACATGTTTGGGAAAAGTAGATTTAGACAAAGTTGGGGGGAAGCCCCATTCGATTTTGAACTAGAACTTCGAATTTGGTTTTTTTGTCAATGGGAATAATCCTCCGTAGTATGTTGTGGAATCAAATTCTTGAGGCGACTTCATTCAGACAACGTTATTCATAAAAAAATATTGTAAGTGTGTTGGTGTATATTTTCCTAGATCATTTATTTTGTGACTGATCGAGAATTTTAGAGAAATATAAAAGTTTCGCTCGTATGTTTCATTCTTCATCGACGTAATTTTGTTATCTACCAGCTTGGACCTAACAGCAATAAAAAAGCTTGATACGTGGCTACATGACTATATACCGTCAACACAGAATCAGAATATCGATGATGGTGCGTCCTTATACTTCACCGAAAATTTGTTTTGCTTTCACCGAATGAAAATACACAAAGGTAATAAACCAATCCTCTAAGAAGGGGTTCAGTTGTGGTTGCGTCCCTAATCACTCTACATATTTGTCACCACACACGTTAGGGGATGGCCGATTCGAATTATATTTCTGCAAACCGACTAAATCATGCTGAACGACAATAGAAACCAATAGCACAATACAACCGAATGTACTATCCCGTACGTGCACCATTATTTAATTTTCGTAACTTAATTGCAGTAAATTAAGGTGTATTCTGGGCTAAACATTTAGGAACATTTTTGTTATAGATCCGCCAGCATTTTTCGGCAGTTTTTTGATCGCATTACCCTTAAATGGTGTCTTACTTGGTTTGATTTATTCACTTGGATTTGGTTGATTCATACCAAACGGAAAAGCCCAGATAATCGGCGTGTTTCCCGGACACAGAAGTCCTACATGAGTTCACACCAATTAGCGCCTCCAATCACATTATGACCAAAAGATCGTGAATAATCTTCATATTATTTGTATCAATGACTGCGGTAGTAATCTTATTCTACTCACTCTTCAACGTTTATAAGCATGACGTGGCCAAAGCCTAATTTCTACAAGCGGAATCGATGGCGGATTTTCAGTTATGCAATAACATGTTGGACTCTATACCATCTTAGATTTGGAAAAACAAGTTCACATATAAACTTTCAGCATTTCACGTATGAACAACTTCAGATGAACACAAATCATCCAGTCAAATAGAACTCTGGTGATAAACAAAATTGTACGTGAAAACTTTGCAGCTGGGCTTCATGCGTTCTTGCCCAATGCTTAATACAGCAAACATAAATTGTTTGCACTGGACGACATCTTCAAGCACTGAACCTTGGTACCGAACCTTCCAAGCCATAGCCAAGTATCACAAAGAGTGTCCAGGGAGGGTCGGTAAATTTGGGTGAATTATCACTTGCTATAGGTAAAATGATAGCGTGAAGCGCCAGTTAAAACCATGGTTCGTATTGCACTGAAATATCGCATGTTACCGCCAAAGGTATTGCGGCCTTCCAAGTTTTCAATAGTTTAGATGTATTAGATACACAGCTTCATGAATGATTTGACTACTCTCCTGACATAGTTTTTCCCAAACTGCTCATGAATTTGCCGACCATTGGGAAGAAAGATAGTAGAAAATGTGCTGAGGATGACTAAAGCATTATCAGTTTATGTTGGTTTTCACCAAACTCGAATAAACCTTGAAATCAAAACCAAAATGGCTTATCCATGTTCATGCAACTTCTTACTCGTTCCAATATATGCTGAAGCTGGACGTTTTCTCAACCTCAAATTTATACTGACCGTGTTCGTACCTCTATCCACATGAAACATCGGGAGCGGCTTTTATCACTCGACAGACTTTGACTAAGACAAATGTGACGCAGCATCTCCTGTCATTTGTCATCAGCACATTTGGATAGGATTATCACCTGTGATAACAGAATGGCTCGGCCTTGGCGAGCGTGGAGAGTCGCGATAGCTCCAACTGCACTTTTCTTCATGCAAAAATGGGACATTTTTTACGGAATGCCAGGTGACTGTGGCCGAAAATATTGTAGAAAGCACATAGTTCCAGACAATTTTTCCTGGTCGGTTATTCTGAGAGAATCTTTCATAAGGTACCAGATTGGGTGGTTTCGTCTTGTTCAGTTGTCACCGTCGATGGCATTTCATTGGATGATTTCGTTCTATCGGGTTGAAAACCTCTTTTAGCTTCTTCGACAAACCCGTTTCGCGCAGTGTAGTCAACCCTTTACTGCTGATGGGACAATTCCGTTCGGTTAGGTGAAAAACACTCTCAGCTCTCGGTCGAATACTTTGTCCCAATCAATCACGGGCTGATTGAACTACCGATCCACATCACTGGCCTAAGCGTCATCAATGATTCATCACGCTGGCTGCTGACGGAATCAAGAAGTCTATCGACGAGTTTGTCAACAAACATACAAAATATATGTATATTTATTTATAAGTTTCCACACATATCATCAATAAAAATGTGGGTAAACGTATAGGCACATCAGCAAAGTATAAATTATCGCTTACTTCGGAAATGAATGCGAATTTGAAGCAATCATTCAAAATGCTGGAGGAAACAGTGAAAACAATAGGTCCGAAATAACAGACAACGAGTTCAGTTCATGGAGTCGTCACCTGCTTATTAGAAAATAGATTTAAAATTAAGTGAGGCACAATGTGAACTGTGTTGTGCATGAATGAAAGGGCTAATATTATATGAAAATTCACATAATTTTTGAAGCCTTCGATTGCCAAAACACAATTGAGTAATCAAATTGGAGAAAATAAGATCATCCTTTAGTGATATTTCAAAATGATTCAGATGAGCTAATAATCTGTATGTCATTTAACGGTGGACTATCAATATCGGCTTTTTCCATCATTCGTGGCAGTAGTGAATGAATAGGGAAGTAAAAAGTTGGTGCCATGGCTTTTCCGAAATCAGTGACGTAGTGAAGAGGTAACTTTTGAATTAAACAGATATAGAAGGTGTCACCCGTTTGTCCAAAAACGGTCCAGGAAGCAACACCTTGACAAAGTTGGGAGGCATTTACTGCTTCTGACCCTCTGTCCGTTCTCTGATGTTTCTGATCGTTTTCACTCATGAAAGATGCCATACGTTCAATTTGGAGTCGTATATGAACTACGTTGTCTTAGCTACTTATGAAAGACAACATAATTTGTCTTTATTTTTGAGGGTTACTGATTTATTCCACGTTTGTATCAGTAAGGGTTAGGGAAGCGGCCTTCATTTTGGACCTCACAGCCTGCCAGTGAATCTGTGGTACTCACTGTGACGATATGGGTCGACTCATTTTTGATGGACAGCCTAGTAAAGCTAGCAGTCATCACTCATGCGATATCAAGCCCGAATTTTGGGACAACAAGTTATCTAGTGACAGAATAGCTTGCTGGTGGCGTGGATCGATAAAATGTGTCGTAAATCCTGCCAGCGGTGTTCACACTTCGAGGCTTATGTGCCTACACCGGTCAGACATGAACAGTTTGTATCTCAAAGCCACGAACGCCCACCTCATTATGACGTGGGAAACCTGCGACCATGCCCTGAGAATTAGGCTGGAGAACCACATAACGTTCCAATGGTCTCGGCGTGGTAACCATCCGGACGACAGTGGATTACTGTTAATCCTCAAAGTACCTGGTGAAGAGTAGGGGTCGAAGCTATGATCTCCAAGGTGGTAATCAAACGCTCTCAACCACTAGACCTTTACACATTTAAAATTGTAACAAGGATCTGTGTAGCTGTACCATTCACGAGCGATGACGGAATGCACCACGCCTAACGTTGATTATTCCGACATTGAACTTGTTCTGGACAGTTGATTGTAGTTATTCTTGGGTATGTTACAAGAACTTGGTGCTAAGTTCACTGAATTCATATTGTTCCTCGGCTGCAAAGCTTTCTTGGCTTGCGCCTAATGAAAACAACCTTAAATCGTTGCTTCACAGCGGAATGATGATAGATGTATACTGAGTTTGTCGTTGACATTGCACGGCCAAGGTGAGTCGGTATTGGCTAAGAGCAAACATTCGACCGTAGGATTAGAAAGAACTGTATTATTGCATTATATTTCCGGAATATAGGTTTTTTCTCAGGTATCCATAGAAATGGTCTTAGTCAGTGTTTCCTGATAATGATAATAACTTTGATGAGGTCAAAGCAACCAAGAATTGTGCAAACATTTTCTAGGTTTATTCCAGCTTAGTCTACGCAATTCCTGTTGACACTGGAACAACAAGGCTCGAGGGTGCATTCCACACAAAGTATACCGTGCAAGCCTAACCTTAGTCCCGTGGAGTATGCCCAGATTATTTTTGAGAGAGACGATTGACGGATGAAAGCCTTTAACTGGTGAGTTTGATATCTTCAGTTACTCAACACTACCCTTGTTGTTGTTGATGGGACGCATGTCGAACGTCCATGTGGGCAGCATGTAGTGGAGTCTGACGTCAAGTCGTGCAACATAAAAAGTAAATATTCATCAAACAGTTGCTCTTCTGATATTCCGCATATGAGAGACTGAGTGGAGGAAAGCACCGGAATAGTAAAACATGCACCTTGGTTAATTTCATTGTTGTGTACAGCAATGCAGCTATATTTTGCTGTAATTGATATCCTTATTGCTATTTCTTATCTGCCATATCTTGTAGATTTCTAACAATGAATAAAACCCACTTGCTTGGGGAAAAGGCAAAAGTTTTCGTGGTAAAATATGCACTGTACTGAGAGTTCAATGAGGTCACTGTGGTTAATATGGTAAGTTAGGAATTAAAAATATATTGTCTATATGAAATTTGACTAAACTAAATGATGAGAGCTCCAACCCAATCAAAACGTTTTATCTAATATTTCATTGGTCCTTGATGCCATTTCGTTCGCGTATACGAACCTGGAGATGAAACGGTTAATCATGGTTTTCCTATGCTTTCAAGTCCCTTTTATATTTATATTACCATGCCACGATGATTGTCTATTACCATATTCTCAGATTCCAGGAAACTGTAATACTTGCATTCAAAACACACGTAGTTTAATTGATCTAGCTTCGGGTTTGTATGCAACGGGCCTGGCGTTTCTAAGCTGGTACTCGAGGATGGCTGTCCTGTAGGTCCTCCTCTAAGGCCTCCAATACCTACGCCTCCGCCATTGAACTATTCGACGTATAAAATGCAAGCAGTTTTCCAGTGGGGACGGAAAGTTCACTCAAGAACTAGTACCATTTGACCGAACGTCACAAATGCTCTACTTAAGACTAGGGCAATGCAGAAATGAGGAAACCGGTTGAAAACAAAACAGTTGGAAAACTTATCAGGCTACATTGTTACTTGCAATCATTCAATGATGTAATGAGCCAACCAGAAGTTGTCATTGTTGGACATCCAAATTTTTCACTAGATGAAATTCAGGCTTCTAATGGTTGGAATCCGCTCTCCGTTAACTTCAAATTTTTCCCCGATACGACACTCGTTTCTTGTATGACCCTTATATCGACATAAATCGTCCCCAGATCAGGCTGGTAAAGCTTACATTTCCAACTGCCTATACATATTCACCATCCCCAAATGTACAGAGTGGATAAAATCTCGTGGTCCTTCTCCGCAGAGTTAACGGATTTTTACAGTACTGATGGATCAATGGACAGTAGGCCAGGACGACAACAAAAGATGTAAAACAGCGTTGTTCATTGTTCTTAGTAATACGTTACGTTGCTTTTCCCAATATGGTTCAATCTCTTGAAAGGTGTGTTTGATTTTCCACGAACGAACTAACGTAAGCAGGTATTTACCTAAACCAGTAGTTATTGCACCTCAACTGCGAAGCTTCAAACAATGGTCATCGATGGTAATTTCGCAAGAAATTGGACTAAAGTACTGTTTAAGTGCGGAGGAAAGAACGCGTCTATGAAAACTAAGGAACGGCAAAAGGTGCATATCCGATTTCATTGACGAGAAAATGATTACCAGTAAAGGTATTACTGGGTAACCTGATTGGGGATAGGACTGTAATATATATATATACATATATATATATATTTTAATATATATATATATATAGCGCAGAATAAGGGGGGGGCCCTGATCCTCGAAGCCCTTTATTCGAAAATTTCATTCAACGGGCCCGTCGAGCCTGATAAGCAATACATTACCCTGAAAAAACCGATGGCGACAAATCGAGAAACAGACAGATGAGCAACACACTAAAAATGTGCAGAAGCAACCGTCCCAATCACACACTCATTCACTCACGTTTGACAACGAGTTCTAGTTTGGATCGAAACGTCGTATTAAACGTTCAATATAGCTATGTACGCCTTGACTTATATATATATATATATATATATATATATATCTTTATATGCACATCGAAACCACAGTTCACAAACGACTTCAAATTGTTGGGTACGGTAATTTTACCAAATTTTCAAGAGCAGCTATTCTTATTCGTGAACCATACAACCATTCTTCTGGTTGATCCTCATCAGGTTTACTTGCTGCAATAGATTTCGCAGATGTTTTTCACATGGTTTTCAATCCATGCTCGAATATCAGCTCCAGTTAGTGTATTTCTTATTAGTGAGAAATTATATTATATGAATAAAAATGCTTCGTATTGTTTCAGTTTATGACTTGAGTCAAGGTAATGGCTTGTACAATGTGCCCTTTCGATTTCATTTTTCCCTTACGAGAGATTTCCACATCTCACAGAATTTGCTTGTTACACAACACTTCGTGTATTCCAAGCCTAATAAGTTTTCATTTTCCAGTCTTGATGACCATGGATAGCTTTTGCAACGTGATCCCGATGCCTCTTCCAGCAGGGGCAGTGAAAGATATCGGGTCAAACTTAATGGATTTCCCGAAAGCAACACATATCACAGCAAAAGTCAAGGTAGTTTGTTAAGTGGTTTAGGTATGAGGTTGTATTGTGCAAAGGAAAATATAAAAATGAACAGAGCCCACCAAGACCTTAAACTTCTCGCATGCTAGTTCGCAAACAGCGGAAGTTCAGTGCAAAGATTTGATCGGGTTTCGCCTACAAAATACTTTTGAATTGGACGAATTCAGGTTCAATGATCAGCAGTGGTAACGGAAGCACGTCTGAAAATTTGGGAAGATATTTGGATAATTATATAATCGTGAATCCAATGGTCCATCGAGGCGCGTTGAAAAATGGAAAAAAAATTACGTGGTAGTCAAAAGGGCTAAATCACATCAAACGATATCACCCGCTAATATACATTACGACTAATCACAACTTGCAACAAGATATTTGGGATTGCAAAGTCTTCCATGAAATTTTTCCATAGTTCCAATCATTGAGTTACTCGAACAATAGCGTGGAACATTGGATTGAGTTGCCAAAACCCTGGTGTGCACAGTGGAAGCAAATGTTAGTAAAGGACAAAAAGTTGTACTGGTAACAAATTCTATGACAGATTGTGAAAACGTTTAGGTTGAACAAAGACCGGTAAGCAAGAAAAGTCCCCGAAAACCTGTGAAATTTTTGGTCGGCCTGTATATCATTTCCAGCTCATTGAAAATTTCCGATGTTAGGAGAGCAAAATCTGGCAAAGAGGATATACAGGGAATTGCAGAAGCTTTCATGATCATCGAATTGGCCTTCATGGAATTAGAAATCACAACAACTGACATAGAAATGTGTTGTTCACTGAGCATGCGATTAATGGATTTTACTAGGCAAACAGATATTGAGAAAAGCATAGGCAAGCAGCATTCAGATAGCGGACGCGTGACTAGTCATCATAAGTCACTGAAAATTTTGACGACTATAAGGTGAATTGAATGCTAGGACTTTAGCAATCAACGAGCTCATTATGTATACAGAGTGTTAAATGGAATGAACCGAGTTCACAATATGTTGATTGTTTGAAAATTACCTTTGTGTTATAGATCGCGTATCAGAAAAGATGGACTTTGTCTTGAACAGAACATCTACCGCTGAATTATTTACAAAGTCGACACTGTTAGTTTTTAATAAAAGTAAGCGCCACAGGTTTATGAATCATGATTTATCTATTGCCAAGTGGACGTAATGAATACTGCAAAAGTAGTTTCAGGGTCCTTTGTTCGAGCCTAGGAAAAAAACAATGCCTCTCTACAAACACTCCAGCCCCGGAAGTTTCTTCAGTTGTAACTGTTTTATTAGCACACTTTTTTTTTATCTCAGTGTGTTCTCATTCGATGAGAGAAAGGGCTAACCTATCGTTGATAGACAGACAAGTCTCGTCAGCAGTTAGCCCGTCAGCACATATACATAATTCGATGTTGCAGCCAACGGATATCACAGAAGTAAGATAGCAAATCCGTAGGACTTAACTAGACTTCCGTCAATCAGAAGAAGAGCTACGCGAAAGGAACTTCAATCAATCAGCTTGTCGCAACGATTTTTCGGCGTGACTTCCCCTATATAAACAATCAGATAATCATATGGTAAACAACTTTTATTATGGCAGCGGAACAGAGCAGAACGTGTTTCCACTGGGATCCCTTTCATCGTTGTGCTTACCCCAAGGCTTTGAAGTGTAAAAATAACGTAAACGACACCCAGGTTGGATATAAGTCGCGAAGAAGATCCAACAATTTCAACGATCATATTTACCTTGGGAAGCCTAAATTATTATTTTTCATTTATCGTATGGGCTCATTCGTGGGGCAATTTTGAAACAAGGTAATCATCCCGCGTTTTTTCGCGAATAAGCACATCACGGCTACCTTGATGAGAGGGACTCATCGATGTTTTGAGAGACATTTACAAATCTGGTCTTCCCAGAACAATTTTGTTTTGATTAGTTTTTAGAAATATATCTTTCATTCTTGAAAAATATACGACAAATGGGGCGTAATTTACCATTAACAAGATGAGTTGGATAAAACGGAGAATAGATGGCCGACTATTCTGAGCCATAAACATAAACCAGAATAAAATGCTTCACATATCATGAGCGGAAATTCCAGCAATAATAAAACTGTATATTACATTATCTGTTTTCTAAATTGCTGAACATGACTGTGAAGATTCTCACAACACCATCCAAACGTGAAAACTGGCATTGCTTTAAGACGTGAAGCACATTCATGGAAGTCAGCGGGTATTGGCTCACACATGGAGTGTTGACCTGTTCATATGAAGAATTTGATCGGGGGAAAATTTGACACAATGTTATCCATTGAGGTAAACTGGCCAGCTCTAGATGTTGACAACACTCTGTTTCAAAAGAAATGTCAGGATAACTTCGTCCTTGTTTTTGGTCACTACTTTGAAGTGACTCTTGAAGATGAATTCTGCCATACACTTCTAAACAAACAAATAAATTGCTTTGGGGGTCCCTCATTTAAAAATCTGTTTGACTGTTCCTTTGCAAGTTGGTAGCATTTACCAATGCTACTTTCGATTCAATGAGAGAGGTAATACTGAGTATAATCCACAGAAGAAAACGGAAGTTCGCAGAATTTACTGGCTTTCGTCTGTGCATTTCGGTGACCCACCCTCTGACAGCTGCTTGAATATTGTTGATATCGTAGACATCCAGACGAAATGACGAGAGGAGTGTATCGAAATTTTGATACAATATGCGTTGTTCAGTTGTGAAGGATATGCTGTTATTGTTGGGGTTATAAGTAGCTGTTGTTTTTCGCCAGAGATTCGTTATGATGGATGTCATGTCGCTACAGTATACAATCAAATAACAATGGGGAAATATTAACTCAGCAAGTCTCAACCGCAGTGAATACCGTTAGGTTACTGATGAATAATCGTCACTGGGCCCCAATGCTAGCTAATCTCGTGAATAGCAACGTGTATGGTGCCAAAAACAAAGAGGCACACACAGCCGAACATGTGTTCATATGTGAACGTTCCTTCGAAGTTATTTGGCTGAAAACTTGAATTGATACATGCCATCCAAAGTGGCCTAAAATTAAGTAAATCATTAGTACGAACAACGGTGAGTCATCGGTTACTTTGGTTGAATGTGTTTCTATTTTTCCATGGCCATGGTACATTTCCGTGTTTTATCCGATAATACGTTCATCCCGTTATTCGCCTACACATTTGAAACCTCCAATTTATAGGAAGTACCTATGAAAAGTATTCTATTTATTTTAGTCTGCAATTGCTTCTCTAACGAGGACCAGTATGGATCTGATGGCGCATGGTAGGTTCAAGAGACCCTCATGTGACTTTCATGTGTCACGACAAAATTCAGCCTCCAACAATAGACAAAGAGCTGTGGCTTTGGCAGAAATGCAAGAGCTTTTCAGATTGTGCGCTCTTTGACCAGGATGAAAGGACAAATGATAGCCCCTGAGATGGTATTGGGTCATTTTTGATGAACTAGGATTAGGAAACGGAACAATCAAATGAAAATATTAGTCCTTAACTTCATATTCATTTTAGATGAGACAATGACCACTAAATCTTTCTCGTTATGGTCAGGTAGTCGTAAAAAGCTATCAGTCTGAATAAACTAAGTAGTTTTGCGGTATTGTATTTCAAAATGATATCATACTAAGATTGTGGCACAGCTTTGCAGGCGGCTGAAACAGTATAATCATATGCCTTTTTCAGATCCAAAATCGGACAACAACGGTTCAAAATCCACGATCA